>PVHY01009281.1:42208-57326 GCA_004024945.1 Uropsilus gracilis | reverse complement strand
AGCTTCCCAGGTAGCTGGGATTACAGGCATGTGCCACCACACCCAGCTATTTTTTTTGGGACTAGGTCTCACTACATGCCCCCGGCGGGACTCAAACCAAGATTACTGACCCTGGCTGTGGCTTCCTAGGCTGCCATCTATAGGCATGCACCACCATGCCCGGCCTCTTTCTCCATTTCTTGCTTACATGAACTGTGCTGTGGGCATAGGGAAGCACAACAGCACTGTCCACAAAGGACATGGGGGCTGAGAGCAGGCCAGGGCTCTGTGGAGCACAGGTGACCAGGCTGTGGGCCCAACCAACCACAACTACTCCCATCTGCTCCCTCCCCTGGGGTCTGGAGAGGAAGGGGAGTGGGGCAGTTCTTGAGAGGGGCTTCCACAGGGACATGTAAGCACTAAAGCCTGTGACTGTGTCTCAGGGGTAGAATCCAGCTTGGTTTACCATACCTGCCCCCAAATGATGCTGCCCAGCCCAGCTGCTCCTGTTCTAGGTGGAGCCTGACTCATATCCCCTCCATGTCCGGCAGGAAGCTTTGAGGGCCCCCAGCTGTGACTAGTCTGCTTTCCACTTTTCCCTCCTACCTCCCTGCTGGCAAGGTAAGAGGCTATAGCCGTCATCTGGCTGGCCTGCCTGCAGAGCACGAAGCCCAGCCCTCCCTGGGAGAGTGGCGCTGTGTGTCAGATCACTCTGCTCTGACATCACAACTGATGCTGTATTCACGCTTTTTCCATTTTGGTACAAGTTCAAACACCACAGAAACAATGTATAAATGAGCCATGCCTGCTGATACCAAATCCAGAGGCTCTTGGGAGGACCCCCCACCCCCCGCCCGCCGGTATGATCCCATGCTCTCTTGGGCTGTGAGTCACTGGTCATATCTTGACAGGAGGTGTATACCCCACCATGGTCCATGGACAAGGGTGGGCAGAAGTAGGGAGTCAGGGCTGACCTGCACCCCATATTCTCCACGGGGTTGGACATGTCGCCTGTCCCCTCCAGGACCCATGGCTGAGTCTACCAACAATCCCCTTCATCTGTCAGCTGTGTGGCTTCAGCTTAGTGGTTGGTACCACCAGGACCCATAGGGTAGGACACATTTTTCCAGAGCTGGACCAGCCAGGTATGGCCCACAGGGGAGGCCTGTGCCAACCTCACTGGGGTCAAAACCCTGAGGGAACCAGCCTAATATCTGAGGTCAGGATGTGGGGAATGGATGCTGAAAGGCCTCAATGACTGGGAGCTCCAGGAGAAGACAAGAATCCATTCCCTCGCTGATCCTAGCACGCCTGCCTCTTCAATGCCCAACAGCCTCAGCTCCCAGCACCTTCCTCTTCCCCCCCCCTAGAAGGCCTCCCCTTCCTCCCTGGCCCTTCCACTGTGCCCTGTCAAATCTCTTGTCTGTGACCAAGCCCTATGCCCTCATCTCCCCACATGCCTCGATCCCCAGTCAACCTTTTCAAGAGAAGCTAGACTCCCTGGACTTGAGAATATGGCAATGCCTCACCCTCTCTTTAAAATCCCTGGGACCCTGGAGGCTCAGATCTCCCCTCTCCTCTCCTCTCCTCATAGTTGATGCTACTTCCCAGTCCCCTTCATCATGGTTTTGAGTCTCAAAAATCCTTGGCCCTTGCCTCCTAGACTTCTATTGAACTGATTCCCTTAGTCACTGGAGATGGCAGCCATCTGGCTGACCCACCTGACACCTCTATGCCTCAACCTCACTCTTGCCATCACATCAAACTGTATCTCCAAAATCACCCCTATACCTGTCTGCCTCCAAGCTCCTAACGCTCCCCAGTGAACCACCCTGGATCTTATGGAGACATCACCACTGAGCCTTTGTTCCTCCTCCACCTTCTCTTCTTAGCCAGCCGGACCTGTCATTCCAGTAACTCTGCTGACTGCTCTCTCAAACTAAACCCAACCACATACCCTCTCCTTCCAACTTCGACCCAGCAGCTGAGCCAGGACCAGGCAAGTGGACTCTCCTGTAAGTCAGCTATGCCCTGGCCTCCCCTGGGGCCTGGCCAGTGGGCCAGCTCTCTGGGAAGCCTTCTCCACAATCACCACCGCAGTTTCTCCTTCAGACACAAGTGATGGCCACTTCTTAAGGCAGAGTCACAGCACAGGCGGCCCCCCGCACTCAGGATGTGGACCTGCCTCTTTGGGGGCCAGTATTTCAGTTCATCTCCCACAACCCTCAGCACTGCTTTCCCGTCAGTGCTTGGTGCCATCTTCTCCTGCTGCACACACTCCCTGCCCATGCTCGGCAGCTTCTCAAGTTGTCTGTGAGGATAAAGCTCAAAAAAACACTGCACTGAGTGAAAGGAACCTCATATAAAGACTATATTCTGTAGGGTTCCATCTATGTGAAATCCTGAATATTCTGTAGGGTTCCATCTATGTGAAATTCTGAATATTCTGTAGGGTTCCATCTATGTGAAATTCTGAATATTCTGTAGGGTTCCATCTATGTGAAATTCTAGATATTCTGTAGGGTTCCATCTATGTGAAATTCTAGATATTCTGTAGGGTTCCATCTATGTGAAATTCTGAATATTCTGTAGGGTTCCATCTATGTGAAATTCTGAATATTCTGTAGGATTCCATCTATGTGAAATTCTAGATATTCTGTAGGGTTCCATCTATGTGAAATTCTGAATATTCTGTAGGGTTCCATCTATGTGAAATTCTGAATATTCTGTAGGGTTCCATTTATGTGAAATTCTGAATATTCTGTAGGGTTCCATTTATGTGAAATTCTAAATATTCTGTAGGATTCCATTTATGTGAAATTCTAAACAGGCAAAACTCGTTTGAGGTAGATAAAAATCAGAGCAGCAGCTGTCTCTGCGGAGGGGTGGGGATGGGTGGGGGAAGGAGGGTCTGGAGGGACTTACCGGTATGCTGGGAACGTTGTCTGTTTTGACAGAAGGCTCTGAGTGATACTGGTAGAGCTTTTGTCAAAGTTCACTGGATAGTACACTTAAGCTTTGTACATTTCATTCTACATGAATTTTACCTGAAAAAACCCTTAAACAAATATCAAACTCTAGTTAAGTGTCTAGTGGAAAGTATATGGGTAGCAACGCATGTTTGTGAATCTCAAAGGTCTCCAGCCCAAGCCTCCTGTCAACCTATTAGACTCCACTTGGCTGCACAAAGGTCCCCTGACTTGACATGGCCCAAACAGAAAAGGTCTCCATCCCCCTGCATCCCATGTCTAATACCCTCCGAAATATGCCAGGAATCTGTCATAGCTCTTGGGACACCATCATTATCCCAGTCCAGTCTGCTCCCAGAGCCCACCACTGCCCCATGACCACTCGCCACACAGAAGCCCACCCAAGGGCACGGGATGTGGGTCGTATGCTGCTGTTGAAATATATATACACATGCATATATAATAGTAATACATAATTTACTTAGGTATTGTGTTAAACATAAAATTTGCCACTATCGTCATTTTTAAACACACAATTCAGTGGCATTCATTACATTCATGATACTATGGAACCATTACCATTTTCTATTTCCAAAGAGGTATCTGAAAGGCACAGGTGACCATCCCACCTCTACTTTCCAGAATTCTTGAAATCACATCTACAGACCTTAGTGGATCTGCACGTTCCCCAATCCTGGCTCATGGCACCCCAGCCACTCTCAACCTGGCTTGCTCCCAGTCCCCCAAAGGGCGCTTCCCCTCAGCCTCACCTGTCTCCAGTTCAGCTTCAGTCTAACACTGTGCTGCCTAATTGTCCCTCCTGTGAAGCCTTCGTGTCTTGCACCAACCATCCCCCTCCCCCCGCAGGCCTGCCTTCACCCTGGTCATCCTCTGCGCTGACACCCTCTGCTCCCCACAGGTGGGGCTGTTTGTGTGGTTATCACTGGAAGAGGGTGCCTTTCCCCTGACCAGAAGGCTCCGTGGGCTGAGCGACATATGTGTTTCAGTTCTGCCTGAGTCCTCAGTGCTGAGGACAGTTCCTGACTTGTCATCAGAGCCCAAAAAGCATTTGCAGAGGGAGGAAAGGATGAGCTGGGGGAAGGCCGCTCTCCGACCGAGGGTACCATCAGGGATGCCCAAAAGATTGTGTTAAGTAGATGGTAGGAGCAGAAAAAAACAACAGAGTAGCAGTCAGCAGCCTGTTATTTTCCTGCTCCCTGCCTCTTCCTGCCCCTGCTTTTCTCCATCACCTCCCACCTTGTTCCTTTCCCCCGTTTCCATATCATTTGTTTCTCCTTTTCTCTACCATTTTTCTCCTTTCACATTCCATTCTGTTTCTTTTGCCCTCATACAGAAATGGGTGTATCAAGCCGGATACGGTGGCATGTGCCTGTAAGCTTCAGCCTATGAAGCAGCTGGAGCTAGGGATCGTGGTTCAAGTCCTGCTTGGGGCAACATAGTGAGACCTAGTCCCAAAAAATAGCTGGACATGGTGGCGCATGCCTGTAATTCCAGCTACCCGGGAAGCTGAGGTTGGGAATTTCTTGAGTCTGTGGTGCCCCGGGCAACGTGAGCCTACGATTCCACAGGCAAAAATAGCGAGACCTAGTCTCAAAAAAAAAAAAAAAAGAAAAGAAAAGAAATGGGTGTTTCAGAAACAAACTTTCTTATTTTCTGTTCTGAATTAACTTTACATTTATTCTTAGAAGATTTCATAGTGGTCTTGCACAGGGACAAGTTCAAGTTCCATGCCTGGAAGTGGTTCAGCAATGAACAACTCCCACCCCAGCACAGTTACTTCTTCCACATATCCCCAGTGGCTCTGGCCTCCACCTGCTATGGCCCAAGCAAGGAGATTTGGCTCCTGGGACACAGATTGGCAGCAGGGCTGGCTGGCCCAGGTTGATTGAGGTTCGGGGAGCATTTCTCTATTGACTTGGAGATTGTTTGGGTCAAAGGAGCCACAGCAAAGCAAAGTGCCCAATGACTTAAAGGGTATGGGGAGGAAGGCCCCAAAGGTCTGCCACCTGACCACCCATTTGCATTTTGTTGGGAGCTGGAGGAGGAAGGCTGGACACAGGTGCAAACATCACCTCTTCATGAGCCCAGGAGAGGGAAGGAATTGTTGCTTCTCAGCCTATTACAGCTCGGGGTCCTAACAGCTGCTCATGGCCCTGATGGTGGTATGGCCAGGAGGGAGCAGAGGAAAGGGGGCAAGGCTGGGAGCTGCGGTGGAGGATCCACACTACACACAGCACCACCCCCGGGCCATCTGGTACCCCGGCCCTGCCGGAAAGGAGTGGGCTGCAAGAAGCAAAGGAAGAGGCTTGTGGCCACTGTGTCGTCTCCCTCCCTTCTCCACACCACCCACTGGGTGAGCGCCTACACCAAGGCTTGCCAGTGGGGTGGGGGTGGGGACACAGTGGGTTAAACATCCTTGGTTTGGTTTCAGCAAAATCCAAACCTCAGACTTGGGCAATGAAAGACCATGATCACTCTTTTGTGATTTTCTAAGGAGCTTAGAAGTAATTCTGACTAGAGCAAAGGAGGTAGAAGGCAGCCGAGTCACCTAGACCTGGAAGTCTGGGTTTGGAGCTCAGTCCCTGGACCCAACTTCTGTTTTAGAGAAACCTGACATTCAAGAACTGTAAGGTCCTTGTCCAAGAACCCACATCCAGGAGAGAAGAGAAGGTCAATCTTCTGGCTTTCCCCCATCTGAACATGCTTAAATGCCAACACCTCGGGTCCTCTGACCAGTGCATCCTTCAGGGAGGGTCTCTTGTAGGTAGTGAGAAATGGGGGGTTCCCATATTGGAAAGCCCCATTGTTTTTGTGGGGAACCCCCCATTCTTTTATCATGGTTTCAAATATGAAACCATATTTATTCACTTGTTGTGAGCCTCCAGGACTGAAGGCAAGGCCTCCACCATGAAGAGTGGCCAGGGAACACCATTTGTTTTAAACTATGCTTAGTCTGAGCACAGATGGACTCTGGATGGAAAAATCAGGACTGGGAGTCCCTGGGAGGAAACTAGAGACCTGACCGTTGGTTCTGGTCCAGCTCTTTTGCTCCAGAATGACCTGAAGAGGCAAAGCTTCCCAAGACTGGGTCAACTCATCCTCACTGGGGAGTGCCCTGAGCTCCTGCCTCAGCTTCCACATAGTCTCATTCTGCTCCAGGCACTCAGAACCAGTAAAGAACATGGGAGGGCACCCTCCTCTTGAGCCATCATAGCCTGGAGAGCTGGCCGACCTGGCACGGACAGCCAGCCAGCACTGTGTCCATGCGGGCACAGCGCCTATCCGGCAGCCTTGATGCCCAGGAGAAGCTTAGGTCTACTGGCCAAAAAAGCAGTAGCGCCAGACCTCAGACACTGTACCGGCCAAATGGAGCTACTTGCTCTACCTGGCCCGGACTTGGCCTGCTGTTTCTGCAGGACCCATCTAAAGTAGTAAGTTGCTGATAGATGGCAAAAGACAGAAAAGCAACATCAAGTTCAGCGACTATCAGCAGTGGTTGCACTCCCTCTCCTTGCTGCCCATGCTTCTTGAAGTAGCTACCCGGTACAAGGGTGCTGGTCGCGTGACAAGCGGACCAGTGACACCCTGCTTGTGAAAAACGCAGACAGGCTCCATATTCCATGGTCACAGTCCCAAAGATCCAACAGCAGCTTCACTGCTGGGCTCAGAGAGTCATGAATCTCCCCCTGTGACTTAAGTGGCCCTTGCCCCCCTCAGGTGTGCCAGGTGCTATATCCCCCACTACCACCCCCCCACAAAGCTGCAAAGTACTGCATCCTACAGACACGCCCTGATGGGGCTTGAGTCATCTTCAAGGCAGGACGTTGGAACCAGTCTGCTGTCCTGCTCAAATAAACCTACAGCGTCAGGTGCCTGACAGGATCCCCATCAGGGCCCAGAGTGATCAGAGTCTGCAGCGCATCTGTGCTGGGACCAGCAGTACCAGCCCCCTTTCCATTTGAGCTGAGCTCCACCAAGAAGCGAGGAACTCACAAAGGAAGTCACTGCTGGAGCTGGGTTTCCTGAAGAAGGTCACTCTCCCTAAGCACCTGACACCAGAACCAGCTCCTCACACTGTCCAGAATCTTAGGCCAGGCAGGAGCACAGCCCAGAGATGCCAAAGTGATCCCAGAAACAGTCTTCTTGGCTGACATAACATCAAACTAGAGGCACTGGAAGGACTGTGGTTTGACCAGGTGGAACTAACCAACAACAGCTAATGCACAATTGCAGGCAAACAAAACCTGCAAACTTGTGTTCTCGTTACTGAAAGCACGGCCAGGGAGGTGACTCTACTCTTTGCAAAGCAACAAAGGGTCACTGCACCAACTCACAGTAAGTACGCCAAAGCTTCTCTTTCCTCGCCCAGAACACCATTAAAAGCCAACCTCGGTGACCCCAGCTGACAAGAGTCTCCACCAAGTGAGAACATGGAAAACAAACTAGGTCAGCACTTCCTAAACTGGATGCCAGGTAACTGGATGGATGCAACTGATCATGTTCTGTGAAAGCAAGTCTGGGGGAGGCTGTGGATGGCAGCCCACACGAGGCCCTCAGGAGCCCCACGAGGCCCTCAGGATGCCCAAGGGCCTGAGAAATCTTATAGTAGAGAACCCGGCCAGCAGTTGCTTCAATACCTGGATAAGAGGCCTACTCATCAGCAAACACCGTGAGTCTGCAGCAAGTTTGAGGCCCTTTTCCTCCTGGCCCTGAGCCCCGGCTTCCTCCCTGCACAATGAGACAGATGGACCAAGTGTCGCCAAGGTCCTCCCACTCTGCTGTTTTTCCAGGCACAGCCAAAGGCTGGCTCCCTTCCCAACTTGCTCCTGGGCTTGGGGGAGCCTGTTGTGTGGCAAGGATTGGGATGTCCACCAGGATACTGGTGCCACCAAGCGTGGCTCTCTCTGGATCCCTGCCTACCCCACTTGAAGGGGGTCAGACACTGCTGCTTGAATGAACATCTCGGGGAGGCTGGGACCCAGAAGGGTAAAGGGGATGTCCCACTGGGGCATCTCTCATCCTTGGCCTGCCAAGTTGTCCCGCTCCTGTGAGACCAGGTGCTTCAGGCTTCTGGCTGGCAGAAATACAGAGGAAGCTTCCTTGGCCTCAATCACACTGTTCTAAATACTGAAGACAAACACTTACCTAACTGATCAGTACAGGGATGGGCCGCTGCTAATCGCAGATGTAACAATCACGAGTGTGCACGCCTCCTCAGGAAGCCTCCACACTCCAGGAGCGACTCCAAACGCACTGAGTCATCTCCCCGCACCGGCAGCTCCTTCCTCAGAATCTCACACTTACCTCTCACAAACCACACGTCCCACACCCACAGCACCTCATGTCACAAATAGACCCCGACCTGTGAACAATTATTCTCACTGATCCCCCCACTCACGTGGTCCAAATGGCCCCTGCTGCTGATAATCCCAGAGGCCTGCACCTGTAATCAACCACCCTCATCCCGCCCAAGAGAAGAGCCCTCAGGGATAGCCAGAAAACATGAGGGATCAGTCCAGAGGAGAAGGAGAGAACCAGCAAACCCATTCAGCTCACTTTACAGGCATGGCCCCCTTCAGCTAGTATATTAGAACACTCAGCCTCCAGGTCACCAAGGAGAGCCTCCTGGGGCTTGATCAGGATGAGACTGTGCATCCAGGGTGTTCTGGGGGAAAAGGAGGCCAATCTCATGCAAATGACCTGAAGTGGCCTCTTGGTGAGTGCAGGACACAGTCACCCAGTGTGAATGCCTGACCCCAGCCTGGGTCTCTAGGGATGGGTAGCCACTTCATGGACACAGGCTCCGGCTCACTAGACTGAAAGTTCCTAGAGTCCAGCTGGAAGGCAGTTTCCTACTGCCCGTAAAACCTTGCTCCCCTTACCAGCATCCTCATCCAGGACCCACTACTGTCAAGGAGAGAAGGGGAAGGATCAGGGAAATGTGCCTCTCTTTAAGCCCTGCATGCAGTTGCTTATGGCCCTTTTCAGAGAGCACCCGCTGGAAACAGTTGTCTATGAGACTGTCTCTGGCCCTCTCCATTTTTCCAGGTCAACTTGGACCAGACAAGAAAGCACCTACTCTGGGACTCTGCCCAAACTTTTGGGAGGTGCAGAAACCCCTCGGGAGTTATGGTGCCAGGACTTGTTCTCTGATGCCACGTCTGGGAGCCAGGACACACCCCCTAGGAAGAGACAGATGCTGTTGACCAAGGTAAATCACTAGGAAAGAGAGTTGGTGAAAGAGAAGAAAGACAGGGGAGGCAGGTAGGGGAGCCCGCGCAGGGGGTGGTTACCTGGGTGAGGTGAGGGTTGGGGTTGAACCCACACTGGTTGCAGACCTTGCTGTGACACTGGGTGCAGGTGTTGAAGTTTGGCTGGTTGGGGGTCGATGTGAGGTCCGAAGTCTTACATATGGGACACAGCGTGCTGCTGGGAAGGGGAGCGATCTGGGGGACGGAGTAGGGTGATGTGGGGGTGCTGCCTCTGTCTGGTGACACAGAGGGGGAGCGCCCTGATCTCTGCGTCCTGCTGTCTACCTGCAGCGTTCTGCGGGGGCCATCAGCCTCCTGGCCTGCTGGGCCCTGTGCCCTTGTCTCCCGGGGGCTCTCACGGCCCGGAGCGGTAGCAGAAGCCTGCTTCGGGGTTGGGGAAGCTGCTCTCTGGCTACCCAGGGGCTCCTTGGGGTCCAGTCTCCTGGAAATGCTGAAATGACATTGAAAATGACCATGTTAGAGACACATCTTAGAGAAACACCTTAGAGGCCCTACTCAGGCCTCTCCCAGGGTGACTGACTCTTCCAAACCCCATCACCCCCTCCTCCTTGCCCAGCATTGTCAGTCACCATTTGCTGCACTCTGATGAGCATCTCCACTCAAGCCCTCACAGGGGCCTTGGGGTAGGTCACGAGTGTTTCCTCTTACATCCTGATGAAGTGCAGGTTCTGATCCAGCAACTCTGGGTGGGGTCTGCATTTATAAGATTCTCTAAGGTGAAGCCTTGACACTTGACCCTGAGCACCATGAGACTGACCAAGGATGTCCATTGACAGAATTTGAAAATGCAGAACCCACAGATGAACAGTGACTTACAAGTTATAGGTGAGTTTTCCCCTGGGGAAGGGAAGGATGGTATCAGTACTCCCAACCCTGGGGTTGTTCAAGTAGTAACTTTACTTTGGTCTGCAGACCACATTCATAGTTCCGAGGCTCTAAACCTTCGCATAAGAAACACCTAGGGTGATTTTAAAATTTCTGGCTTCCAGATTGTAGCCCAACAAATCACATCAACATCTGTGAGGCATTAGCATTGCTTCTTCCCACAGCAATTCCAACATGAAGTTCAAGTTTAGAGCAAAGTCCTGGCAGGTCCATTACATTCTGGTTTGTCCCCAAATAGTTGGGGATGCGTGGGGGAGGCACCCCAAAGCCTAGGTCATGCCATCTTCAGTAGAGACAAGCATGCTTTCTGTTCTCTAGCAACCCCTGTAGCAGGTCACAGCCATGCTGATGGGTGAAGCATTACTTTTCTGCTAGTATGAGGCTGGGTAGGGTTGAAGCTCTAGGGTCCAGCCCTCCAGGAAGCCCTGAGAGAGATCCAGTGTGCCTGACTGTCGCCATCTTGAGCTGGTCTGGCTATGGGGGAGCCAACATTGTTGAATGACTCAGTAAGGTACAAGGCAAACTAGTTCCCTTAGATAGCTTCTCTTTCATTCCTGCCAATTTTCCTTTTCCATTTGAAAGAAGCTGAGCACAAAAAGCCAAGGACAATACTTCATATTGTTTCCCTGCAATTCTATACCTGCTTCAGTCTGTATTCATTTGGGTAGATCCTGGCACCTAGGGACATGGCACCGTGGGAGGCCCTGCCATGATGCTGAGGAGCCTGTTCTGGCCCCTGCTACCTTCTGTTCTGGTAGGTCTGGCTGAGAGGAGGGGATTGCTATCCCTATATGTTGTTTTTGTTTTTTTTTTAAGACTAGGTCTCACTATATTTGCCCGTGGAACCACAGGCTCATGTTGCCCGGGGTACCACAGACTCAAGCAATCCCCAGCCTCAGCTTCCCAGGTAGCTGGGATTACAGGCACGCACCTCCACGTCCAGCTATATTTTTTTGGAACTAGGTCTCACTACATGCGTCTGGTGGGACTTGAACTGTGATCCCTGATCCTGGCTGCAGCTTCCTAGGCTGTCGCTTACAGGCATGCACCACCATGCCTGGCCCTGCTATCCCTATATGAAGGCCATCTGCTCCCTAGAAAGATTGAGTAACCAGTGGGTAGGATGCCTTAGGACAAGTCACAATGGAAGGGAAGCAAGAGCCCACTGGTAGAGGTTCCCAGACATGTGGTTTTCCTCCCTGCTGAGGAACTACTGGTGGAGAGAGATGCCCTCCATCTAAGATTCTTCCAGAAAGAAGTCTAGTCAATATCCATCAGATATTTCTTTCATGAACTAACAACAGCATCCATCTGGTTTCACTTTCTCCTTCAATGAGGAAGCCAGAGTCCCTGTCTCATCCTTCTGGGCCATCTTGGCCATAGCTGTGAGGCCCAGTATGGTGCGAACAGGAATTTCTCTGGCCCATGTTCAGAACCCAGACTCTAGGGCCTTTCAGGAGACTCATTTCCAGGTATCATAAAGAACTATTCCCACTAGGTGAAATTCATAGTTTCAATTTTTACTTAATTTATTTGGAGCTGGAATTTAAAAGTCATCCTGGAAAAGAAAAAGTGTCAGAAATTACTGAGAGCGCTTGGTAAGAAGTGAAAGGGCCACAGCCCCCTTTCCAGTAAGTTTGTGCTTTCCTCTGAGAAATCCAGCAATTTCTACAGTATATGTGGCTGTATGTGTCACCTGATATGTCACAGGCAATCTTCTGTGCATGCATGATTTTTTAGTTCAATGTTGCCTCACAATGTGGTCTTTTGGGGACATTTTGTGTAACCACTAGGGAGACTGATCCCTTGGGATCGCTCACCATTCTTCTGGATGATTCCTCACATCTTCTCTATGGTCTTCAAGCTTCCGATATCTCCCTCCTTGCCATCACTGACAACCTGCTTGTTGCCATCTCACTAAGAAAGGAGAGCCACAGCAGGGGTTTATATAGCTGTGGCCTCCATACCTGTGCTTGTATACCTGTCTCCCGCTCCCAATACCTGTTTCTCACCTTCATAACTTCTCTCCCCTCCCCTAGAGCCCTGTCCGTCCCTCTACTGAATCATTTTAATTACCATAGAAACATGCTTCTTCCATCCCATTAAAAACAAATTTGATGACTTTCTCCTTCAGTACTGCCCCATTTCTCTGCTCTTCTTTATGGCAAAACTCCTTTAAATTGCTATCTCTACTTACTGCCCCCTGCTCCTATCTCCCTCCCTCTCAACCCAGTCCAACCTGGCCTTTTCCCTTCATTCCACAGAAATTGCTCAGGTCGCAGTCACCAATGGCCTCATTTGCCACATTATCAAAACTGACAGTCACTTCGCAGTTGCCGATCTCACTTGGTCAGCAGCAGCACTTGATACTGCTGAGTAGACCTTCTTCCTGAAATATGCCTTCCAGAACACCACCTTCTCATGGGCTTCCTCCTCCCTTCTAGCCACACCTTTCTAAACTCTTTTGCAGGTTCTTCCTCATCATTCAATGCCAGAGCCCCACTTCTTAATCTGGGGGACTCGGCATTTGTGCATATTTAGCTTCTCTGAGCCCACACCATTCCTGAGTCACAAGGACTGCTTAGGCTCAAGGCTTTTAAGGTCCCATTTCTCACCAAAAGCCACCAACTGTGTATCTCTGACCCAGAGTTTGCCCCCAAATTCCTGGCTTGTCTGTCAACTCTGCATCCTCACTGAGATGTCTCATAGGCATCCCAAATTTGATGTGTCCAAGCTGGGCCCCTGCTCTTCCCCAAAGGTGGTCCTCTCTGACTTCATCTCGGTACCCTTCTTCAGTCCATGTTGATCACCATTTAATCCTGTGACTCTTAGTTCGGTCACACCAACTATCTCCTCTCTCCACCCGGTCCAAGCCTCTGCCCCCTCCTCCTTACTCGGTCCTGCACAATCCTGGATATTTCCACTTGCTGTGGCTGGTCTTTTCCCCATGCAGCAGCTAAGAAACTGCTTTACATACATAAGTCAGAACACTTTCCTCTTTTGCTAAACCCCTCCAACAGCTCCCTTTCTCTCTCAGAGGAAAAGACAGAGGCTTTATGGTGGCCTATGAGGCCCCATGAGATTTTGCACCTTTCCCTCCCTCCACTCCTCCTTCCTTACACCAGGCCCATCCTGCCTCTGGACTCTTGTATTTGCTGTTCCCATTGCCGGCACCTGCACTGTCTCAAGTCTTGACTCTGGGGGTATCCTTTCAGGAACACTTTCTCTGACCACAGTGCTTAAAATGTAGCTTCTGTCATCCTCTTCGTTCTCGTGGAGCGGAGCACACTTTTCGGCTCTCGGAGAACAGATTGCTTTTGCGTATTGTCCGTGATCCCTGCATTAGACTGCCAGCTCTGTGGGCAAGACCTTGGTGTGCTCCCCACAGCTATGTCTCAGAGCCTCACATATTGCCTGGTGAACCAGATGCTCAGTGTTATCTTCTAAATGGGTGGACAGCAGGCAGATCAGGACCCGGCCCTGCCCCAGGGAAGGCCTGCTTTCATGGACATGAACAGCAGCAGTGAAGTTTCTGAGGCCAAAGTTCCTCCCGGTAGCCTCAGGGAGCCCTATTACTTGGGGCTGGGAGGCTGGATACGGACAGGAAAGGGTGAGGACACTGCCATAAAGCAGCAAAGACACAAGTGCAGGTAGGTGGAGAAAAGGGAGAGGCAGAGATGTGAAGGAGGGGCTGAAAGCCCAGCAGGAGGGAGGCTAAAAATGCTTTATCTAAGGATAGATATATTTTTAAGATGGCCAGGAAAGTTAGAGGATATAAAAATAGCTGGATTTCTACCAGCTTTCTTCCCTTTCAGCCTTTGAGACTATTAACTGATCAGACACAAGCCTTGAAGCTGTTTAGCGTGGCAGGAAGGAGCCCCCATCACAGGAGGCAGCTGGGAGGCAGAGGATTCAATTGGCTTCCTCCTCAACACCCCTCAGTGCCCATTGGCTCCTATGCCATGCCCATTGTTGGGGGAACCACACACGCTGAGCTGGTCCCAAGTCGGGCTCTCCTCGGTCAGGAAAGGTGTGAGGCCAACATGCCAGTCCTCAGAGATGCCCTCCCCCGCTCCCCACCATGGGTGTCCAATGAGCAGAACTGACAGAGAGAGCCGGCAGCCCTGGCTGCTTGGGCTGCTCCGGTAGCTGCACTCAGGGAGGGCTGCTTAGCGTGAAGGGCCGGAAGGAGGCATGGAGGCCGTTGGGAGCTCCAGAGGAAAATCAGGCTGGGTTCCACCTGGCAGCATTCTCGAGCATCCCCCCCCCCTCCCCGCCTCCAGTCGAATATTTGAAAGAGAAATATTTCACACCAATAAATGGCTGGCTGCTCACCAGGAGGGGAATAAACTTAAAGAAACTGTTTTTCTAAGTCCTAGCAGCCGGAAGAGCGCGGCGGCTACAAAGAAGGTTTTGATAAATTCACGGCTGACCTTTCTGTAATGGGCGATTACAGTGGGCAGATGCTGTGGGAGGATCTTGCCTGTGAGACTCAAGCCAGGCAGGATCACGGGGCTGTCCCCGCCGTCCCTGTGTGCTCAGGCAGAGAAGCAGAGGCAGCAGGACAGAGGACACTAGATCCAGGCCTTGGTCCTGAATCGCCTTCCTCAAAATGGAGGTGCGAATTCTGAAAGCTGGAAGTGTAGAATAAATTCCAGTTTTCACACAAGAAGATATTTCTTGTCCTGCCCAGCATTCAGGATGGCAGCCTCCTGTCTTTTTGAACATGTGTCCCCCAATAAAACATGTTTGCATATCCCCCAAATGGGACATTTATCCACCAATTATGTGTATGTATACAACAGCTAAAATGCACCTCTCCAGATGGAAAAGTGCTAAAGCATAAAATGGGAAATCAATGCAAATAGGAGTTTTTATGTTTTCTTTCCCCATTTCAGTTGGTTCTCGGATGAGAACCGCTCCTCTTTGCCAGTCTGGTCAAGCTACTAAGCTACTAAGGAAATTCTTTTTTTTTTTTTTTTTTTTTTTTTT
>PVHY01009281.1:0-42108 GCA_004024945.1 Uropsilus gracilis | reverse complement strand
TCCCAGGTAGCTGGGATTACAGGCACACACCACCACGCCCAGCTATTTTTTTGGAACTAGATCTCACTACGGGCCCTAGGCAGGACTCGAACCGCAATCCCTAGCCCCGGCCGCTTCATAGGCTGAAGCTTACAGGCACGAGCCACCGTGCCTGGCTGTTTGTTTGTTTTTTGAGACTAGATCTCACTATTTTTCCTGGAGAACCACAGGCTCATGTTGCCCGGGGTACCATGGACTCAAGCAATCCCCAGCCTCAGCCTCCCAGGTAGCTGGGATTACAGGTGTGCGCCACCATGACCAGCTATTTTTTGAGACTAGGTCTTGCTATGTTGCCCTGGGTGGGTCTTGAACCCGTGGACTCAAGCGATTCCTAGTCTTAGCCTCTCTCTAAGGCTGCACTTAAAGGCACGCACCACCATGCCCGGCTAACTCTGGCTGTTTTGCTGTTGCTAAGGCAAAGAGTTTGGGATGAGCCTACAGATGGGTCAGGAAGGCAGTCAAGATGGCAGGAGAGACTAGTAGAAACAAGAGTTCCCATCAAACACAGGACAGGAAGCTGACAGCATGAGAAGAGAGGAAACAGGCAGCTGAGAGCCAGTGGGCACCAACTGGGACCCACAAGCAGGCCCTAGGACCTCGCTCTCAGCCCTGAGGATCCAGCAGGTCGAGAACTTCTCTCAGCATGATCTGGCTTGGCCTTGCTTCCTCTCAGGCCCAGCCTGTCTCAGAGTTCAGAAGAAGGATGGGAAGATGGCCAAGGATCTATAATCTCAGGATTCTGTCGAAGGGTTATCAGTCCTGTAATCATAACGTTCCTATTCATATTTTTGGAGTATAGCTCAAGAAGTTTTTATTCATTCACTTAAAAAGACCTTATAGTAACCATGTTCCCTGAGTTCTTAAATGTCTGAACACATCTTTGTGGCTTTCAAACTTGAGCAAAAGCTTTGCTAGGTATAAAATTCTAAGTCCACACTTTCTTTCCTTGAGGATTGCACAGGTACAGGTCTTCTGCCTTCTTAGATCAACTGCCAACTGCCAAGAGCCTGGGGCAGCATGATTAGTTCCCCTATAGGAACGTTGACTTCTTCCACTGGATGCAACAGAATCATTATTTTTCTCTCTTTGAAGTCCAATGACTTTACTGAATATATTTTAAGATCAAATATTCCATAGCTATGTTTCCCAAAATTCAGTATGCTCTTTCCATCTAAATACTGTTTGTCTCTGCTAGGGAGAAAACTCCTAAAGTTGGGAAGCTCTAATCAGGAGTCAGAAGTCATTGCTTACAGCTGAGCCTGCTTTTACCCACTCCTTGCTCCTGCAAATTCTATAGCCTTTTACCTAGAGGACAGTGCAATGCTTGTCAGCTGTCCTCTGAATTCTGCTGAAACTAGAAAGTGAATAAAAGCTAAGTGAAAGTCGCCAAGTCTTTGTGAACATGGAACCAGCAGCCCCCCACCCCCCAACCCCCTCCAACCCCAACCCCAACAGGCAGAGATCAGGAATCTGGCCAGAAAGTTTCATAAGCTCCATCAGATGTGATGTGGAGGATTGTCCACCCTTGGATACATCTCAGGCCACAAAGATGGCTAAGAACCTACTTTGCTGCTCCCAGAACTAGAAGGAACACAGGACCAATACCATTAAGAAGCTCAGTGCCAGAGTTCCAGAATGGGGCAGGACACCTGTGCAACTGGACCTGGAAACCCCTGACTGTGTGATTTCCAGGAAACCCCAGCTGGCCTGAAACCCCTTGATGCTTTTCTCATGGAAAGGCAATGGAATTTAAGAACTGCCTACTGTGTATCTGGGGGGAGAAACATAAAGGAATGTCTGCCCACTCCATGGGGTAAAGCTCTGCTTAGAAATCAGCTCTGTTAGCTTTCTTTTTAAATTAAAAATTTTTGAACATTTTTCACTAACAATAATTTATGATGTTTATACATAAGAACAAGGAAAAAAATCCAGTTTTCACTATGACCCAAAAACTGTAGAAGAAAATTGTGACTGGGAGTCACCTATAGTTCTGAGGCTAAGCTCTGAGTAAAACAATAGGAGGGGTCCCAACCACACCCATTTTAGTACCACCCTGTTGGCAGTACTCAGTAAATGTGAACGAAACAACAAATGGAAGTTGAGGCCCTCTGCAGTAGGCGGCTGAAGCAATGGCCACAGAAGGCAAAGGAAAGGACAGTGAAACCCCCCTGGGGCATACCGACTTCTTAGACTAGGACAGACATCTGCAAGGAGAAAGGACATTGAAGTATGAGCTGGCCCTGCTCAGGAGTCTCACTCAGAAGGCCTATTTCAGACAGGCCTGGCTTTCCTATGAGGGCTGCACAATCGCAGCCCCACAAGCTTCCCACGGGCCACAATGTACCAGTGCTCCTCACCCAAGGAGGCAGGGTCAGGAAAGGGTGTGGAGAGACGAATGTCTTCAACCCCAGCAGTACTCCAGGGTGACTACCTGCTCCAGACAAATTCCTCGGCTTGCAAAGCACTCTAGTGGGTCCCTCCTTTCACACTGCTGTAGAATCCTAGGGCTCCTCACCTTCCCCAGCTTACGTGCTGCTCTCTTTCTAGAAGGTCCTTTCCTCAAAAGTCAATTCAACCTTTAAAACCCTCCTGAAGCATCTACCCCATCTGCTGTGCCTTCCTGCCGGTGCCTCAGGCCTCAGGCACAGCCAGGACATATCCTCTTAGTGTCTGTGGCCCCTCTCTGGCCTCACTATCACCCCTCACCTGCATGCAGCATGAGGCCCAATGCCCAAACCCACATGGGCTAGTGCTAAGGAAGCACTATCTACCAAATGTGACTCTTTAAGGGGTTTGTATGGAAGGAAAAACGGGATGATAAAAAATAGCATCTCAAGATGGCAACTCAGACTCAAGATTCCAACAAGAAACACACGTGGTCCTTGATAATAGCCAAGGCCACATTAAATGATATTCAAGAAGGAAAGTCATTCACTGACCTTCCAGCCTTCAACATCACTGTGTCCCTTGTTCTACACGCCCTGTTAGCCTCGTTGCAGAAAAATACACATAGATAATGACTCTTTTTCCTTTTCTGCCAACTCTGCAGTCTTTCCACTGTGGTTTTCTCGCTTTCACTTCTAAGGATTCTAACTCAGAAAAAGAAATCTATTATCTGCTGTGGCACTGGGCTCCTTCCCCTCCCTTTCCCTCAGACTGTGAGGGCCTGGACAGTGCTGGGGTTCATTTCTAGATCTTTCCTGTCAGAGGTCCACCTATCAGCCCCTTGGCCATCTTGTCTCTAACAGGTAGAGATTTTTCAGTGAGGGGAAAGGTAGGGGGGCTTCCTGCAGGCATAAACCTCCCATCCTGTCTCACCCCCCTTTCCATTCTTCCCTCCTGCCTAAGGGGGTGATCTTCACAATCCCTCACTGTGCAGTCTATGGGGCTAACACTCTTGTTAAGCCTCCCATTCCAGGAATCATCATCCATCCCCTTCAGATGGCTTCACCCATTCTCGGCCAGGAGAGGCCTTTACCTTGGCAGGGTATTAGCACCTCTACTCTCCTCTCCTCCCCACGGCAAGTTCTGGGCAGCAGGGGCTTGAGGATGCCCAGCACTATCTGATACATTTTCACATGTTGAGAGCATTAAACCCAGCTAGACTAGGACTTAAAAACCATCAAGATAGATGTTCTTTTTTGTTTGTTTGCTTGTTTTTGAGACTAGGTCTCGCTATTTTTGCTCATGGAACCAACCGCAGGCTCATGTTGCCCGGGGTACCACAGACTCAAGCAATCCCCAGCCTCAGCTTCCCAGGTAGCTAGGATCACAGGCATGCGCCACCACGCCCAACTAATTTTTTGGAACAAGATCTCGCTACGATCTCAAGCTGTGATCCCTGGTCCCTGCCGCGGCTTCCTAGGCTGCCGCACACAGGCATACGCCACCATGCCCACCCAAGACAGATGTTCTTATAAGGAAAATATCTTTCTGTGGGTCTGATAGTGGTAAATAAGATCTGTGAACAAAGCATAATGCAACACTGTGTGAGCACATGCACACATGAGTTTGGTGTAGGCTCACACATGTGTACAGGGATGTGTGGTATGTTCCACATACATATGAGTATGTGAGCATAGGTATGATGATCATACTCGTCATGACTTGGGGTTATCCCTGAGGCCTGAAGCAAGACACTACCAGGGAGGCCTACCCTCAAGAGGAAGGGCAAATGTCCCATGGAAACAGCCCGACCTGCAAGCACCCTTCCCAGGGTGCCCAGTCCCAACTGAGCCAACAGAGGGGCCAGTGTTACTCCAGCCTGAGGAAGAGCAGAGCTGGCTGCACAGTAGGCACTGAGAAAACAGTAGCTCTTTCCTTCCTCCTCGGCCTGATAGCAAGTGGAGTGGGCAGGAAGCTTGGGGTTCTGATGCCAAAGTCTTTATAGAAGTAATGAAAAGCCTAGCTAGCACTGCTCAGGAGAGTGGTAGGTTTTTATGGCCCATGGCAGACAGGGGAGGAAGGAACGGGGTCTGAGGACCAGGCTCAGGTAGCAGACCCAAAGGCTGCAGGCCAGAAGGAATAAGCAAGTAAGTTAGGGGTCTGACAGCCTTGCAGAGGGGGTGAGAAGAATGCTGAGTACTCAGGCATAGACAGGCTCTCATCTGACAGAAGGTGAGGGGAATATCTGGGAAGGTTCTGGTGCTGACAGGCAATTTGAGGTCCCAGAGAACAGGGTGGGGTAGATGAGGTAGAAGATGGGGTGATAGATAATTCCACTGATAAGAGGAAACTAGTCAAATTTTGGAAACAAAAGGTGGTGATTGCAGGGAAAGAAGGAATGGGGAATGGTGTCTCAAGGATACGGATTCTAGTTTGGGAAGATGGAAAAATTCTGGGGATGGATGCTGATGATAGTTGCACAACAAGGAATGTACTTAACACTGCTGAAGTGTAGGTACACTTAGATATGATCAAAATGGTAACTTTTATGAAGCAGTGTTTACCACAATAAACAAAACAAAGGAAAGAAATATTTTGACACACTACCTGTGGATGAACCTCAAAAACATTATACTGAGAGGTGCCAAACACAAAGGACATATATCCTTTGATTTCATTTACATAAACCATATGTAGAATAAACATATTCTTACATATGTAGAATAAACGAATCATTGGAGATAGAAAACAGACAAATGGTTGCAAGAGCTGAGGGCAAGAGAGTATAGGGAGCAATTATTGCTTAATGGATAGGCAATATTCTCTTTTGGTGTGATGAACATGTATGTCTTGGGAGTAGAGTGGTGGCCACATAACATTGTGAGTATACTAAATGCCAGTGAGTGGTGCACTTTAAAATGGTTAATTTTATGTTCTGTGAACTTCAGTTTAATTTTAAAAAGGAGACAGGGGAATAATGAGAGAATGCCTCCACCAGGCTGCAAAGGTCCTCTTCTCACTGTGGACCGCTGTCAGGCAGGCCCCACCGAATCTGCCCACAGTCTGTGCCCAGTCGTCCTCTCCTATGGGCTTTATAGTCCTCTCCTCCTTGGGTTCTCAGTTTGGTCCTCCCCTTACCCTCTTAGATGTTTCTACTTCAGTCAATGAGTATTTATTTCATATTTTTCCCCAATCATTTCAAGTTAAATCACTTCAAGTTCATTTCCCTTCCAAATGAACTTCACTCATGAGTCTTTAATTATTATGGTGCAGTGACCAGAAGATCCTAAATGCTCAAAAGATATCTTGCTTCTTCTCTGGAAGTTCTAGCAGAAATTGGACATGGATTCAGAGTTTCTAACATACAAAAGACACATGCACTTGACCATTCTTTCCAGAACTCTCAGTGATAGTGAGACTCAGGAAACCATCCCAAAACTAGGTCCAGTCACATAATGGAATTCCCCACACTGGGAAAAAGAAGGCAGAACGACTAGCAATTCTCTGACTTTATTCCCTAGGCAGCTCCTGTGATACGACCTGAGTAGTCAAGAACCTGAAGAACAGGTCAGGCGAAGCAGAGACATCTGCTTACCGGGCCATGCAGCCACCTCAACTGTTCCTACAGGAGGAAGAGTCCACTGTTCGGGCAGCATACCACCAACAGGGGAGATAGCACAGCAGCAAAAGCACTTCCTGTGACAGCTCAGAGCTGTGTCTGGGAACAGAGCAGAGAGGAGAGCAGCAGAAGAGCAGCTGGACCCTTCAAGAATTTCAGGTTCTCCTGGGGAGCGTGACTCGATGGGCCTGGCCTCTCCTGTAGGTATGGATGACCAGGCCCCACTCCCCACAAGAGGCAGATATGAGAGTGGCCAAGTGGGTCAGGTCAACCTGCTGACTGAGCATGAGGCTCCAGGAGCACCTTGCTCCACCCGCAGAGCTGCCGCCCCTCTGCGGGAAGCTGCGTGGGTTGTCAGCATCTTCTGTGCTGTGCCCTGACTCACAGCGCACCTCTCCTTTCACTCGGCACATGAAAACAATCTGTCACCGATGAAAGAGGAGAGTGCACAGAAGAGAGTAGGCCAGACCGGGGTGGGGAGTGGGGGCGGCAGGGAATCTGGTCACTTTTAGCTCATGCAAAACACTTTGCATTCCTCATTCCAGTTAATCCTTGCACTAGCTCTGTAACAGGTTCAGATGAGGAAATTAAGATTTAGAGAAAGGGCCGGGCACAGTGGCTCGTGCCTGTAAGCTTCAGTCTATGAAGCGGCCGGGGCTAGGGATCGTGGTTTGAGTCCCGCCTGGGGCCCGTAGCGAGACCTAGTCCCAAAAAAATAGCTGGGCGTGGTGGTGCGCACCTGTAATCCCAGCTACCTGGGAAGCTGAGGCTGGGGATTGCTTGAGTCTGTGGTACCCCGGGCAACAAGAGCCTGCCGTTCCACGGGCAAAAATAGCAAGACCTAGTCTCAAAAAAAAAAAAAAAAAAAAAAGATTTAAAGAGAGGAAGTAAGGCAAAGCCAGGACTGGTACCTAGGCCTCTCTTCCCCCAAATATGGGTCCTTACCTTTGTATTGTTTCGTACCTTCCTGACCCCTCCTGATCTGAGGCATTACCACTCGCCCTCAGAGAGCCAGCTCAGTCAGAATGAGTTGTCTTGCTCTGCCAGGGACTCAGAGGAGAGCATCAGGGCACAGCAGGCCCTGATAGTGGATGCTTCCCTTTCTGACACCCAAAAAGCACGCTCAAGGGTGCTTCGAGGAAAGAGCTGACAGGGGAGCCCTTGGCTCCTGTCCCTCTCTTTTTCTCACCTAAGCACACCTAGTTGTAAGGTGCTTAAACTGAGAAGCTCTCAGGAAACAAGGTCTGCTTCAACACATCTTTCCTTGGTAGGCTGGTATCTGACAAGGAGCACCAGCCATGAGGAGCTCATGGAACACCAAGTTCTCCTGCTTCCCTTTCAGCTCAACCAGAGAATAGAATCAGGACCACGCAAAGGCAACAGATGGAGTCCTCTCTATTTCAGCCAAATATGTGACTCATTTAAACAAATCCCAGTTTTCAGAGATCTAGTAACTACCTCCTATTGAAAAATAAAATAATAAATTCTTCAGAAGCAAACAGAGCCAATGATACATTAAAAAAAAATAAAACCAGGAAAACTGTTTTGGTGTCATTCTGAGACTGGATATAAACCAGGCGAGACTAAGACTCAGCCTTCATTCTGAAAGAGAGACACCACAGAGTTGAATTTGGGGAGAAAAAAATGGAATTGAGGGGAATCTGTACACCAGAGTCTTGGGTCCTGACTGCCATTCTGGACCTGGCAATCCTGCAAACCTTCTGGGCCAAGACAGATAGCCACAAGGTTGCACTGAAGAAGATGTTATACTCAGAAGACCAACCTCAGCAAAAACATGCTTTACTAAGATCTCGCTAGGCTTCTGGTCACTCATACACCTCATGAAGGAAAACAGAGCTGAGCCCACTGGATGCTGTCATGCCCAGGAGAACAAGTAAGCACTTCCTTAACTTCTGCAGACCTTCGGGGATGTCCCATGTGTGCTTCTCAGGCAGCTTGGATGATGGCTGTCTGCACTGCTGACTAGCTCCTCTGCTCCTCCAATTTTCCTGGCCATATTTCCAGGTCACCCTGCCCTTGGTTATCTTTATCTAGAGCCTAGGGTCTTCTCTACTTTCCTTCTTCTTGGAGAGCCCACTTTCCTATCTGCTCTCCCAGATAGGTTTCTCTTATACAGAGTGGTGTCTGCTGTTGGCCACAGGAGCTAAGGAAAAACTGGGACTTCTTACCCTGCTTACCCTTCATTTTTCCCTTCCTCACTTCCTGTGAGTCATTCCGTGTGTCCTACAGTCTCTGTCACTGGCTCCAAGATGGGGCTCTAGACTGTGACTATAGCCTCCACTCGTTCTCAGGGTTCCAGGTACCCCTTCATGACACGCATGAAGAGAGGCTGAAGGAATTTTCCCAGCAAACCTCTGCAATCGTTAACATATTTCTCTTTCACCTTTAGTCTAAAGTCCAAACCCTCCAAGCTTCCATTCCTAACTCTCTGGCCTCTGACCTCACACCCCACTCAACCTGATGTCCTCAGATCTCTCAGTCCAATCATCCCTTCCAGTCAGATTGGCCTCACAACTTCTGCATATATCACTATCCTCTCCTAGAGCTTTCTTTAGGAGAACTTCCTCTTCCGAAAGGCTGAACATCAACATCCCTGCACCACCCCAATCCCATGCACAGAACCAAGCCTGGTTCATCATGACCTAGGCTAAGGTCATGATGACCTAAGGTCCGCTGAGCTGTTTCTTCTCATTCCTCCTCCTGAACTGACACAGTTGTTGGCTTTATGTACTCACCATTTCAGCTCCAATTCATACATTACACCCCAAGTTAGTTGATAATGGGCTGCTTTCTTCCCACTGAGGTTTCTTCCAGAAACTAGAGTGCAAGGGCCCATCCCTGTGCAACTCCTGACAGAAGGCCAGGGCATAAACTCAGAGCAGGCTTCCCTTACTAATTATATGGGGAAGCAGATTCAACAGGATTCTCTTTACTAGGCAAATCCTTAAGAGCAGAGGCAATGCTTAAAGACTCTTAGGATCATTCAAAACTCATCTAGTAAATATGAATTGAAGAAGAACAATGTCTGACTTTATACCAGGAGCTACAGTATTACTTTTTTAAATTTTGGAAAAGAACTTTCAGAACGGTGAGGTGAAGAGATTGGTGAACCTCCTCCCCACTAAAACAACCAACTAACTGGAGAAAATTATGAAGAAAATCAGAACAATGAGAGTCTGTAGCATTAGGGTCACAACTCACTCCATCTACTCACCCCTAGCTCTGACTTGTGAAAACACAATTGCAGGGATAGCCAAGAAGACAGTACTCTCTTTCTCCTCACTCCCAGCTTCCAGTTTATGGGTATAGTTTCACTCACAAGAGAGGGAGGCCTCCAGGTTTCTCATTTCCCTCTTACTATACCATTTACAATCATCCTAAAGAAAACCAAATATTTAGGTACACAGTTTAAATAAACCTTTAGGAGGTCTTTATGGTGAATATTACAGGCTACTAACAAAAAACCTAAATAAATCAAAAAGCATACTATGTTCATAAACTGAAAGACTTAACAGAGAAAAAAATGAGTCTCCTCCAATTGGTCTTTGAACCTAAAGATCTTTAAACTTAAATGCAATCTTATATAAATCCCAACAGAAGCTGGGTATGAGCCGGGCACGGTGGCTTGTGCCTGTAAGCTTCAGCCTATGAAGCAGCAGGGGCTAGGGATCATGGTTTGAGTCCCACCTGGGGCCCATAATGAGACCTAGTTCCAAAAAAAAAATAGCTGGGCGTGGTGGCGTGCGCCTGTAACTTGAGTCTGTGGTACCCCGGGCAACAAGAGCCTGCAGTTCCATGGGCAAAAATAGCGAGACCTAGTCTCAAAAAAAAGAAAAAGAAACTGGGCATGGTGGCATGGTGGCATGGTGGTGCACATCTGTTGTCCAAGTTAGGCAAGAGACTTGGGATCACTTGAGTTCGTGGGTTGGAGACTACCTTGGGCAACATAGAGACACCTGGTCTCAAAAAAGCAGCCAGATGCCATGGCAGGGGCCTGTAATCCCAGCTACCTGGGAGGCTGAGGCTGGGGATCACTTGAGTCTGTGGTACCCCAGGCAACTTGAGTCTGTGGTACCCCAGGCAATATAGTAAGACTAGTCTCCAAATTAATTAATTAACTAGTTAATTAATTAATTAAATCCCAATAGGATTATAATAGACATAGACAAACTTATTCTAAAATATCCATGGAAAATCATGGGCTCTAGGACACTAAAATCATCTTGTCAAAAAAAAAGTCAAGGGAAGGAATTATTCTAGCTAATATCAAGTCTTTCTATATAACTATTGTAATCACGATAGTGTGGTATCCATAATAGGATAGGCACAATCAATCAATGGAACAGAACAGAGGATTCAGAAATGGATTCAGGCCGGGCACAGTGGCTCGTGCTTGTAAGCTTCAGCCTATGAAGCAGCCAGGGCTAGGGATCGTGGTTCGAGTCCCACCTGGGGCCCATAGCGAGACCTAGTTCCAAAAAAATAGCTGGGCATGGTGGCGCACGCCTGTCATCCCAGCTACCTGGGAAGCTGAGGCTGGGGATTGCTTGAGTCTGTGGCACCCCAGGCAACGAGAGCCTGCAGTTCCACCGGCAAAAATAGCAAGACCTAGTCTCAAAAAAAAAAACCAACAAAAAAGACAAAAAAAAAAACAAACCAGAAATGGATTCATACAAATATGCTTGATTGGCTTTTTACAAAAGTACGAAGCCTACACAATGTGAGGATAGCCTTTTCAACAAATGGTGTTGGTGCAGTGGATATCTGCAGACCAGAAAAAAGAAAGAAAGAGAAGGAGGAGGAGGAGGAGGAAAAAGAAGAAGGTAGAGCAGGAGGGGGAGGAGGAAGAAGAGGAGGAAGAGGAAAAGGAAGAAGAACAACAACAACAACTTTGGCCTAAGCCTCATCTCTTATACAAAAAATAATTCACAATGGTAAACAGACTTAAAGGTCAGGAAAAATCTTCAGGATCTAGGCTGGGCAAAGAGCTCTTTGACTTTACACTACAAGTATGATCCAATACAAGAAAAACTGATAAAGAGGACTTCATCAAACTTAACAAGTTTTGCTTTGTTAAAGCTCATGTGAAAAGAATGAAAAGTCTCATGTGAAGAGACTAGGAAAAATTTGAAACCACATATCCAACAAAGTACTGGTGTCCAGAATATATAAAACTCAACAGGAGAAAACATCTAATCAGAAAATGGGCAAAAGATATCAACAGACCTTCTATCAAACAGGATATACAACTATAAAATAAACACATGGAAAATGTTCAACATCCATAGCCATTAGGGAGATGCAGACCATAATAAGTTAACATGATAGACCTATCAGAATTACTAAAATAAAAAATGACAATACCATATATTGACAAGGATGCAAAGAAACTGGACTACTCATACGTTGCTGGTGGAAAGGTAAATGGTACTGCCATGCTGGAAAAGTTTGGTTTCTTTAAAAACTAAGAATGCAACTAGCAAATGATTCAGCAATTGCACTCCTGGTCAGTTATCCAGAGAAATAAAATGTATATGTATATTCACACAAAAACCTGTGCATGAATGTTCAGAAAAGCTTTATATGTAATAGATCAAAACAGGAGTGAACCCTGAGGTCCTTCAGCAGTGACTGGTTAAATAAACTGTGTCACACAAACAGCACGAAATATCACTCAGCAGGAAAGAGGAACCAACTATTAATAGATACAGCTTAGATGAATCTCTAGGGAATTAGGCTGAGTGAAAAACAAAAAAAAAAAAAAAAACAGCCAAAAGGTTACGTACTGTATGATTCCACTTAACATTTCTGAAGTGACAAAAAAGATTTAAATGGAGCTAGTTGGCGGTTGCCAGGGTGGGAGCGGCAGAAGGGAGGTGGATGTGGTGGCAAAAGGATAACACCCAAGACCCTTGTGACTAAAAGTTTTCTGAATCTTGACTGTGGTACTGGACACAAACTCCACACAGGTGATAGAGCGATACACAATATAATAAGCACATGCAAAAATGAATACAAGTAAAACTAGGGAACTCTGAATAAGATCATTTGAATGTCAGTATCTTGGTCATGATACTACAATTTTAGAAAATGCTACCACTGAGACATTGAGGAAAATATTTCTATATTATTTTTTTTTAATTTCAATTTTTGAAAAACCAAATATGTCTCAAATTATTCTACTCCACTGGTTTGCCATTTAAAAATATGTGAATAAGTGTGTTGATATTTTGTTATTTCATAATTTATTCCATGTCTTTCATTCTCAACCATAATACAATCCACAATCTTTCACTTTTTCAGTAGTGAAAAAAAATATATACTTAGGATTATCCAGCTGGGCTCAGTTTAGATGATCCCATTTGTTGGCAACATCCAAAGCATCCTAGTGAGCCAGTGGAACAGATGCTGTCTCCTCTCCCTCAGGTCTGATGGGGAGTTGACCTTGACCACGTCATTGTCACAGAGCATCTTCGCTGCCTGTCTGCTCTGGTGCTTGCTCATGGTCACAGTGCATTGCTGTCTCTTCCATTCTAGGCTGAGTCGGGGGCAAGGGCATGAGGACAGCACAGGGGTCGGCCTGTTTCTCCCAGAATATCTGGGTGGTCTTCAGGGTTGCAGTGTCATGGGCCCCTGAAAGGTGGTAGCCTGCAGATCTTCTTGTCTTGTGGTTGTGGATGCTTTTTGGCACTGCTTCACGACCTGCAAAGATTTCACATGGGGAGGCGCAAGGGCTTCCTTCTTTCGGCACTATCTTTGTGAAAAGGTAGACTCCACAGTCTTTTAATAACAAATATAAAATGAGCTTTAAAAATCTCTGGAAAACAGCTAATTTTTAAATAAAGACCTTCTCAGAAAACCAAAAGCAGAGGGAAAAAAATACAGTTGCTAGCAGATTACCTTACAAGAAATAATAAAGGTCAATCATACCTCAATAAAGCTGTTGGTGGTATAAAGAAATAATAAAGAAAGATTTACAAGCAAATAGCATTTGCACCACACAGTAATTTGAATCCACACAAAAAACAAAGAGTGCCTCTGAAGGTAATTATGCAAATAAGTATAAAAGAAAATCTTTTTTATTCTCTTAACTGATTAAAAGGCAATTGCATCAAACATGTGTCTTATTGAACTTATAACATATAGAAATGCAATGTGTTTGACAAAAAGAGTACAAAGGAGGTGGCTGGGAACAAAGCTGTACTGAAGTAAAGGAATGACATTAGATACATACTATCTAATGTGAATGCATTCACAGAGAAAAATTAGGATAATCAGAAATAACAAAGAATAGTATAAGAAACTCCACAAATAAATATTTGTTCTCCTTTGCTTTCTTAACTTCTTTAAAAGGTCAATACAAAATTACATATAACAAATAATATTAGTCAAAACAAGCTAAGCACCAAACTGAAGCACACAACTTTGGGCAGAAGGGAAAGGGGGGGAAAGAGGGGAGGGTGGGGGGGTAAATTGCTGGGACTACAATGATGTGAGATTTATATATAAATAAATTTTTAAAAAATAATATTATACAAGGTAATAATTATAAGAATGTATTGTTGGATTTGTAACATATAAAGTATAATAGATATAGCAGCAATAGCACAAAGAAAGGGAGAAAATAATGGAGCTATAGAAAAGTTTTTTATTTCAATGGAATTGAGTTAGCATAATGAAGTCAATTCCATCAAGTAAGATGTATATTGTTTTTAGCCTTAAAACAACCAGTAGACAAATGATTTAAATACACATAATTTAAAAATCACCACAGTAATTTAAAAAAAAAATTTTTTTTTAATTTACTTTTAGTATCATACACCATCATTCTTCCCCACATGGTTGTTGGTTCCCTTGGGGATGCCCTATTTAATATAAAAGAAAGCAGTAAAGGAGAAAGAGAGGAATAAAAAAGTATAAGATAAACAGAAAAGGAAAAGCAAATAAGTCCAACCATATCAATACTATTATTTAAATAAACATTGATTATATAATCTAATCAAAGGGTAGAGGCTATCAAACTTGATTTTAAAAATCCAACTGCATGTTATCTATAAGAGACACATCTTAAATTCAAAGATACAAGTAGGTTGAAATATTTTTAAATCTTTTAAAATGATTACCAGGCAAAAAGCAACCGTAGAAATATTTGCTATACTATACTTCTGTCAGTCTACTGATATTATGCTAATATCAGACTATATTAATATCAGATAAAATAGACTTTAGAACAAAAAAATGTTACTGAAGGTAGAGCCTGATATAAAAGTTGATCCATTAAGATTTAAAAGATATATAATTATTATAATTATATATGGCAAATATATATATAAATATGTAACTAAATATAAACATATATATACAACAGAGCCCCAAAATACATGAATCAAAATTTAACAGAATTAAGTAGACAATCTAACAGTAGTTATTTACATACCTTATTAATAATGGACAGAATAACTAAGCAGAAGAGCAATAAGAAAATAGGCTTGAGCACAATAAACCAGTTGGATTTAATAGGCACCTATAAGATACTAACCAACAACAGCAGAATGCACGTACTTCTCAAGTGCACTTGGCAAATTTTCATACTAGCCATAGGCTAAGCCATGAAAACAAGACACAATATACTTAAAGAATTTAAATAATACAAAATATGTTCTCTGAACACCACATAATTATTTTAGAAATCAGTAACAAAGAAATTTGGGGCGTTTACAAAATAAGTGTAAGTTAAATAAAACATTCCTAAATAACTAAGAAGTTGAAGGAGAGAACACAAGGGAAATTAGAAAATATTTTGAGATGAATGAAAATGTAAATGCAGTATAACAAAACACAGGCTACAGTGAAGCAGGTTCAGGGGGAATGTATTGTAATAAATGCCTATATTCAAAAGAAGAAAGACTTTAAATCAATAACCTAAACTCCTAACTTAATGACTAGAAAAAGAGCAGACTAAACACAAGGTAGCTAGAATGAAGGATATAATAAAGATTAGACAAGAAGCAAATGAACAGAAATAGAAAAAGAGAGAAAATGAAATGAAAAGCTGATTCTTTGTAAAGATCAACAAACCTAACAACCCTTATGATGAAAAGACTCAAATGACTAAAACTGGAAATGAGAGGATAAAACTACTAACCTTAAATAAAATAAAAGGGATTACAAGAGATTACTATGAATATTCATATCCCCTTAGGCAATTTACAGTAAATGGACAAATTCCAAAAAAGATGCAAATGCCAAAGCAGGAAGATTCCTAGCTGACTTCTGCAAAACTCAGGAAGACATTAAAAATCTGAATAGATCTATAAGAAGTAGAGACTGAATTAGTAATTTAGGAACTTTCCATAAAGAACAGCCCAGATCCAGGCTCCAACTGGTGAACTCTACTAAACATTGAAAAAGAATTCATATCAATGTACAGTATAAGAAAAAAACTTACAGAGCAACATTCTTTATAGATGCAAAAATCCCCAAGAAAATACCAGCAAACTGAATTTAGCAGCATTTTAGAGGGGTTATACTTTACAAACAAGTGGTATTTATCCCTGAAATACAAAATTGATTAAGCATCTGAAAACCAATCAACATAATACATGTCATAAATTAGAATTCGAATATACACCATAAAAGAATGGAATGGGAGAAACACACGGATTATCTCAATTGATACAGAGAAAGTATTTGACAAAACTCAATATCCTTTCATGAGAAAAACTGATTTAGGATAAATAGACAGCAACTTTCTCAACATGATACAGGTCATATATGAAGAGAGAAAAACACAGTGAACATCATACTCAGTGGTGAAGGACTAACATGTATTCCATTCATAATCAAGGACAAGGATGTCCACTTTCACAACTTCTATTGAGTCTAGTAGCAGAAATTCCACCCAGAAAAAATAGGAAAGAAAAACAAATGCAGTAAGATTAAAAAGAAAAAAGTAAACTCTTTTTATTTACAAATAATATGATCTTAGATATAGAAAAGTGTTAAGGAATCCACTATGAAAATGTTCAAACATAAAAGAGTTGAGCAACATTGCAGCATTCAAGATCAAAATGTAATGAACAATTCAAAAAGGAAATTAAGAAAATTCTATTTACAATTACATCAAAAATAATTAAATACTTAGGAATAAATTTGATGAAAGAAATGTGAGACTTAAATACTAAAAGTTATACAATATTGTTGAAATAAAGATTTAAGTAAATGGAAACAAACATCTATGTTCATGGATAGGAAGATAATATTGTTAAGATGATAATATTCCTGAATTAACCTATAAATTCAAGGTAATTTCTATGAATAAATTGGGTTTTTATACAGAAACTACCTGGGTTCTTTATACAGAAACTGATAAACTATTAGTTCATTATACAGAAACTGGGTTTCTGGGTTCTATATACAGAAACTGATAAACTATTAGTTCATTTCTGGCAGCAATGTGAAATGGTCTGGTTTTGGAAAACAGTCTGGTATCTGATAGTTTCTCAAATGTTAAATGTAGAGTTACTATAACCCCGTAATTATACTCTTAGGGATATATCTAAAGGAAATTAAAACATATGTCTACAGAAAAACTAGTACTGAATGCTCATGACAGAGTTATACATAACAGCCAAACCTAAAAGACACAAACAACCCAGTGCCCACAAAATCCAGTGCCCACAAAATGGTGACTATCCACATAATGGAAGACCAGTAGACTGCAAAGGGAAATGAAGTACAGACACAAGCTACCTCATGGCTGAAACCTGAGAAGCATGCTGAGGAAAAGCAGCCAGACCAAACTAAGCCAAACACATTTCATAATTCCACTTAACTATAGAATATCCAGAATATGTATTAACGGAGACAAATAACCGATTTAGTGGTGTTTAAGCTTGGAGAATAGGAAAGATTATGAGAAGTGACTACTAACGACATGAGGTCTTTTTGGAGTGGTGAAAATAGTATAAACTCAGTTGTAGCTTTTGTTGTGCATTAAATGGCTAGATTTTACGGCATGTGAATTGTCTCTAAAAAAAGTTTAAAAATACAGACAACTAATTTATGACAAGGAGTCAAGAGCATACATGGGAAAATCTCAATGAATGGTGTTGGAGAGACTAGACAGTCACATGAAAACAATTAAACTAGAACCACACTCTCACAGAAAAAACTAAAATCAATACAAAGTGTATTAAAGACTTGCATATAAGACCTGAAACCATAAAATACATAGGAAAAAATAGGTTAAAAAAAACCTCTTTGACACCAGTCTTACTGATGTCCTTGTGGATTCATCTTCAATAGAAAGAGAAAAAAGAATATAAACCAATTGGACCACAACAAACTAAACAACTGGAAGTAATAAAACTAAAGAGCTTCTATAAACCCTTTTGTTGATACAAAATAAACCCTTTTGTTGATACAAAAAGAGTAGCCTACCAAATGAGAGAAAATATTTGTAAGTCATATATCAGACAAAAGGTTGATATTCAAAATACATAAACAACTTGTAAAACTCTACAACAACACACACCAACCAAAAATTATCAGAAGCTATAAAGATATTTTACAAAAAAAGATATAAACGACAAATAGACATATGAAAAGATGTTCCACATTGTTTATTATTATGTAAATGCAATCAAAGCCACAGTGAGATTTCACTTTATAATAGTTAGAATGGCCACTAGCAAAAAACCAAGAAAAAAATGCTGGCAAGGAAGTGGAGAAAAAGAAATGCTCATCCACTGTTGGTAGAAATGTAAACTGGTACAGTCATTATGGAAACAGTATAGAGGTGTCACAAAAACTAAAAGTAGAACTACTGATATGATTATTATATGATAACTAACTATATGATTCAGTAATCCAACTGATAAGTATTTACCTGAAGGACAATAATTTGAAAAGATATGCGCCCCATGTCCACTGTGGCACTATTCACAACAGTCAAAATATAGAAACAACCCAAGTACCAAATGACAGCTGAATGGATAAAGAAGATGTGGCATATACACAAGGAAGACCACTCAGTCATAAAAAAGATTAAATATTGCCATTTGTGATAACATGGATAGAGCTTGAGGGGATTATGCTAAACGAAATAAGTCAGATGGAGAAAGACAAATACTATGTGATTTTACTCATTTATGGAACAGAAAGAAAACAGAACAAAACAAAAACCCTTAGACTGACCACAGAATGGTAGTCATTTACCAAACGAAGACTGGGGAAGGAATGGGTAGAAGGGACTAATTGGCTGGTGGTGGATGGTGACTGGAGTTGGCAGCAGGCCTGGTGAGAAATTCAATCCTGGAACCTACACAGTGTTGAAGACCTCAATTTACAAAAAGTTAAAAAAACAAGAAACAATTTAAGCCTATACTACTACCAACTATGTAAATTCATATCTAAATGATACACATGTGTTGCCATGATAATATATTAGACATTCACAAAAATTAGAAAATAGTATTCTTTGAAATCTTGGCTGATGAAGTAGGTAATGATTTCAATGCCTTTCGTTGTTGGGAGTCAGAACAGTAACACCCTGGCAGTTATTATGGTCTCAATTCTCTCTACGTGCCAGTCTCCCCATTTACACAATTAACCCCCTAACGGCACCAAAGACCAGGTGCTTTTATCATTTGCATTTTCCCAGTGATAAAACAGAAGAGGAAAGCAACAAGGCTGTTTAAGGCGGCAGAAGACTGGGCAATCAAGCTGGGAACAGGACATGGGACTGACAACTCCCACACCCTGCTCTCTCACTCCCACCCCTAAGGCCTCCTCAGACTGGTTTGGGCCAGTTCCTAAGAAGCATGCTTCCTAGTTCATTGTCATTTCATAGGAGAAGAAACTGTTCCTATATAAGGTAGAATTTAATTAGAAATCCAGGAAAATATTCTGAAGATTTGATTAGTTGGAAATTCAGAATTCATATTCCTGGACAAAAGAGGCAAAGACTCCCACAAGCGGTGGGAACACCAGCAGGCAAAGTAAAGCAACTTGAGCAGGGCATGATCAGCAGCCAACAGCAAGGACAGCCTCACACAGTGCCTGCCATGTAAGGGTGCTCAATAAATATTTGTCAAATGAATGAAAGCCCCCAAGCATTGTCCTGCTCTGCAGTAGAGGTCTGAACCAAAGTGGAACTAGACTGCACTGGGAAAAAAAATCTTCATATTCAAAACACCAAAAGTCTTAGTGGGGAGGAGGGTAGAGAGACAGGTTTACCCTGTTTCAGACTTGGGGATACCGGCAGCAGGGACAGGGACCATTCAGACAGAAGAAAGACAAGAGGCGAGGGCTCTTCGTGCTGCTGTGGCCATGAGCTACAAGCAGTCTCCCACTCAGGTGATTGTGAATCTGAGCAATGCAACCTGCAGGAGGAATAAATAAAGAGAAGTGAATTTGCACCATGTCAGGGGTTAAAAAAAAGGAATTTTGTAGGGACCCCTGCATCCAGGATATGGTCCTGGCAGGAAAGATTGATTAGAGCCTCAGAGACAAGGCTTACATTCAGAGACAGAAACTCAGAGGTTAGGGTGCTTCCCTATTACCTGCAAGGTGCTGCTCTGGTCCACGCCCTCAAAGGCAGGGGGAAGAGGTGCCCATTTAGGGTAAAGAGTCTGATGGCTTTTGGGGAGCTATGCCTAGGACACGGAGTGATCAAGAGCCTCCAAAAAACACTGTGACTTGCTCCCATGCAGGAAAGGACAGGCGACAAGAAGTCATTTGAGGTCAGAGCTACCCAATTCTTTGAGAAGTGAGAAGGTAGGAAGAAAAGTGTCCCATTTTGCTCTGTGAAAATATCAGGCAGCAAAGCGATATGTTCAGTGCAATCCCATTCTGTTTAAAATATGTGTCAGTTATCCTGCGGCCAGTGGAGAAGGTAGGATGATTCAAATGGTGTCTAAGGAGGGTGTGGAGGAGCCATGAGGGCAAGTAAGGAAGGTGCAGGTACTGATACCTATGCATTTATGTAGGGGGCGCCACAGAGAGGCAGATGAGTAGGACCTAGGAACCCCTGTGGGCCTGGAAGCCCTGGCAGCCTAGATGACTCTGGAACCCTGACAATCTGAGCAGCCCAAGAAATTTTGGAGGCTCCAGTTTCACTGGAGAGACATATGCCACAGGCAGTGTTGCACCCCAAAGTAGAGCAGGTACCCCAAGCACCAGGGCCTATTAGAGATACTACACCGGAGCCAGGTAACCTACCGCTCCAGTTCTCCTGTGTTGGATGCCTTTCCCTTCACTGGCTGCTTTTCCCTTTGCACATGGGGGTAGAGATCGCCCATCAGTTCCTGACCCCAAAGGCCAGGTACCTGCTCAAATGGTATGCTATGTAAACAGCAGCATGCTGGCGGCCCGAGCCACTTGCTGAAGAAGCTGCTGGCTGCCAGCTCCTAATTTCCAATGTTCTGTCTTCACCAGCTCTCTCTGGCGGTATAGACCTTGCAGAGCTCTGTGCCCCCATTTTTTGCTAAGCCTCAGGATCAAAGGGGTTCCCTAAGCCTAACTTTGTGTCCCCTTCTGGGCAGCACAACCTCCTCGGAAGCGCTGATTTCTAAAGGAGGTACCACTTTATTATTGCAGCCTAATATTTCACTTACAATGGCCCTTGGGCACTCAGGATTCACAAATGTGTTCAGAGATTAAATGTCGGTTACAATAGAAAATAAAACAGCCGGGCACGGTGGCTCGTGCCTTTAAGCTTCAGCCTATGAAGCGGCCGGGGCTAGGGATCGCGGTTCAAGTCCTGCCTGGGGCCCGTAGCGAGACCTAGTTCCAAAAAAATAGCTGGGTGTGGTGGCGCGCGCCTATAATCCCAAATGCCTGGGAAGTTGAGGCTGGGGATCACTTGAGTCCGTGGTACCCCGGGCAACATGAGCCTGCGGTTCCACGGGCAAAAATAGCAAGACCTAGTCTCAAAAAAAAAAAAGGAAAACAAAACAACGTCCCTCCCTGCCAGATAGCCCAGGGCTCCATGTGACCTGTTCTGGGATGAGACTATTGAGAATATTGTAAACTTGTTCCCTGTGCCCCAGTCACACTAAGTAAACACACAGACCGTGATCAATGGTGTCATAGGCATCCAAGAAAAGTCACCATGGGTAGAACTTCCTGCCCCAGCTCCCCAGTACACTTCTAGTCTCTCCTCTTTGTCTTTCCTCCCTTTAGTAACCCAGCCAGACCCATGGGGTCCTCCCTGGGGGGGGGGTCTTTATTATGTCTATCTAGAGGTCAGGGCTTGAATTCCTATGGTGTGGCCAAAGATCCTAGGGTTTTAAGAGGCCCATCCTACAGCCTAGAGCAAGGAAGGACTCCTGGTGCCCCACCACTCTAGAGTGTGGCTCTAGAGTGCTCTTGCTGCACCCTGTTGAGAGAGGGGACCCTGGGCCCAAGCCACTGTCACTCACCACAGCCAGGCCACACTTTACCATGACCAAGCCTGAGCACATGTTTCTTGAAGGGTTTCTGCCCTTGAGAAGCCTAGTGGGTGAACCCCAGTAGCTGGAGAGTTACTCAGCATTGTCCCTCTATGATAAAAGGAGAAGTCGCTTGCTCCCCCACCCCTAACCCCAAGCGTCTGGACGAAGGCAAGTGCCAGAGCAAAGGCTCCACTGCTGCAGTGAGGCTGTGCATGGGGGAGAGGGCAGGACCAGAGGCAGGAGCTGGCTGGGGAGGGAAGGAAGCCAGTAGAAAAGAGCAAGCATGCTCACAGTCCTCAAGCAAAAGGGGTCCCCAAAGGAGGTTTCTAAGAGAAGGCTGAAAGGTGCCCATGCATGGGAGTCTGAAGACGGGGTGGAGAGTCTGAAGTTGCTGGGTTAAGCTCTCTTCTGCCTGGACAAGTGATTAGTTAGACTCAGAAGCCATTCTATATGTTTTGGGGTACACACCTTAGAGTCACTGACCCACCTTGTCTTTTCTGTCATCTCACCTGGATACCAGATTCTCCAGGGTATAGATACCCTGAAGAAAGGTCTGTGCGTGGAAGAGGTTTCAAAGGTCATTTGACATATGGACTGGCAACAGGGTCCTGCAGGTGACCCCCGAGGTTGGAGAGTGAGTTTTCCACTCATGGGGGAATCTGGCACCGTGACCCTTGGCTGGCAATCACATCTGACTCTACTCCTAGGAAAGAGACACAGCTTGACTGCATTCAAAAACACATCTTACAGAGACCGTATGGTCTCACCTATAGATGGGATACAGGAATAACAAACAAAAGGCTAAGAAAAAGTCAAAATAAGCTAATAACAGAACTAGGGCAAGCAACTAGGAAGGGGGACAGGGGAGGGAGAAATCAGGGAAGGGAGGAGCACAAGAAGATCAAGATGAAGGTTCACGGGTGATAAGGTGAGGGAGAACCTAGGGAATACAATGATGTAATATATTTATATATCTATACATATAAATGCATATGTACATAAATACGTAAACAGCAAAGTGATTATTTTTTAAAAAACATGTCTTAGCAGCACTATGCTACCTCTCTGCCTCTCTTCAGGGGGCTGTTGCCCTTGAACTGTGGTGGGGGGCAGCCAGCTAAACAAACAGCCCAGAAGGGGGGAGTGGCAGAGAGCCCTGTTGGAGCCTAGAGGAGAAATTGAGGGAGTGGTCAGAGGGGACACAGGAGATGGGTCCCCCTAAACAATAGCTCCAGCAGCCACAGGAAGCTGTTCTGGAAACACCATGTGTACTCTTGCCAGAACCGACCCCTTTGCTCCCACATGTTTCCAATCTTCATCCACTGAAAATGACTTTCTGGCCCTGTGAATGCAAGCCTCAGGGTCTTTGCATGTGTGCTCCGTTCTGCCTAGAAGGCTCAGTTCCTATCTCTCCAACTACCTGCTCCGTTGACCCCTGCTCACTTCGCAGACACATCCTATGCACATATCCTCATCCTGGCACCACGTTCACATTCTTTTGCTTTCAACTCCTCCATCAGCATTTGCATTTGTGTGTGGTTCAGGTCAGTCTCCCTTACTGAACCTTAGGTCTTCAAGAACAGGGCTGTGTCTGCTTTGCTCACCACTGCAACTCAGGCCTTGGCACAGTGCCCAGGAAGAGGAGAATGGACAAGTCCCCATTAGCCTGGGTTCCCTGAGGTAGCCTCCTCATGCCTAAAGGTACCTGAGAGCTGTCCCCAAGAGAGTCAGCTGGCAGATACAACCTATCCATGGCCTTCTCCTTGTACTTGTACCTGAGGGATCCAAGGAGGCTATGAAAATGAATTGATACTAATAATGAAGAGGGACTGGCAAGAAAAGCACAATCCCTTCATTGACAGAAGCGGAGACTGGATTAGCCTTGCAGTGTCGGCTCTAAAAGGGAGCAGTGGAACCAATATATGATCAGGAACTAAGAGCTTCAAGACCCAAGGAGCATGAACAATACATCAGCCTAACAAATGGCTGGAGAGGAGGTCCTTGCCTTGCAAGAGGAGAGGAAGTAAAGGAAAGAAAAGCCGGGAAAGTGAACTAGTCTTTTGGGATTTTCCCCAAGTTCAATTCTTAATCTCTGCTGCTCAACTGGAAGCCACCCCCAGATGCACCAAAGGGGCCCTGCAGACTGCCTGCACTGTGGGTCAGAGCTACCCTGGGCCCTGGCCACAATGAGCCTCTCAGAGCCTTTCCCTAGAAATGTGAAAATGGAAGAGAGAGAGAAAAGAAGAGGAGAAGAGGGATATGTGAGCTCTAAGCCATCAAGGAGGCCCAAGCACAAGGAGGCCCAAGGAAGCCAGAATCACCAGGCCTGGAAAGAAGCGGCAGGGAGAGTGATGAGAAGCAGACAGGGTGTGCAGGTCGGGTCATGATCTTTTCCACCAAAAGTTGTCTTTCACCATCCATACCCTGCTCAGTTGCTCCCAGCGACCTGGGGCCCCAGGCAGAGACTAGGTCTGGGTCTGGGGAACAGTCTGCTCCTTTCCCAAACAAGAGTTTTAGGATCTCTATGGACACCAAGTCAAGTCACTGACACTCCATGCCCCAGAGCTCTTTATGCTGGATTAACTCCATGGTGCTATAGATTCAAGTTTTCCCCATAGGAACTACGGAAAAGAGGCCCTATAAATCCAACAAGAAATACTACTTCAGCCAATGGGGAGAGAGGACATGGGATAGGACAGCACTCTGCACAAAAGGCAAATAAAGAGGTACTACAGAAACCAAGAAGAGAATTTCCTGAGGGAACCTGGTCCAATGTATATGGGTCCTTAGGCAGCAAAGGACAGGAAAAGGTCCTCTGAGAACCCCAGGAGGGACCAAGGTGGGCCATGTGTGTGCGCATGCGTGCAGGTGTGTGTACTTGTACAATGTGTTTACATGTGTTGGGGGTTGATCACCCTGAGATCACCTGCAGCTCAGTGCTAAGCAGCCAGAGAAGAAACACTGCCCCAAGCTGGCAGGAGACCGGAGCTGAGAGGTCTAGGGGGCAAGGTCTCCAGGAAAGCTGGGCCTCTCCTCCCTCCAACGCGGATGTGCCTGAGCTCAGGGTGCTCCTGTGAATCACGGAGTCTGGTCAGACTTGCTCTTCTCAGGGGGACCTGCATGGACCCTGGTGCATGTTGGGATGAACCACACATGTTAAACAGACATGAACGAAAATGAACTATGAGTCAAATGTTGGACAAAGAAACAATCCCAGAATAAGGTTGCATCTTTTGGGAGCAAAGCCTTCCCTGAGGATAAAGCAGGATCTCTGGGGACCCGAGGTGAAGACACTGTTCTGTATGAGCGAGTCTTTCTCCGAGGGTGGGCCAAGAGTTCCTGCTCCGGTCACCCCAGCCGCTGCGACAGGTGAACGAGGGGCCCCAGCGCCCAGCATGTCTGGCCTGGCCTCTCCCTCCAGAGCCCATGCTGGGCCGCTGTGGGCAGGGCCTGGGGCTTGCAGAGCCACGTGGCGGCTGGTCTATCTAGGCCACGTGTCCGGTTGGGGCAGGGTTGGGGAGCGGGGGGTGCCGGGGGTTCTGGCTCAGGTGCCAGTGGGGTGCGGGCTATGGAATTCTGGAAAAGCCAGCTTTGGGTGGGCTTCTCCTTCTCTTCACACCCTTCCCGGGTCCCTTCTCAGTGCTCTCAGTGCTCTCCAAGTCCGAGGCGGCAAGGCGGGGCCACTGTGAGACCCCGCTGGGTAAACAATGTTCATGGAAAGGGGGGGCAAGGTCTCTGGGGAAGTTAATTCGTTACTGAACAATGTGAATAGTGCCACCCGCACCCTGTGTATCAAAACCCACCCTTACGTCCCTCCAGTCGCATCAACACATGTCACCAGAATCACCTACAGTTGTGCTTTCAGGTCTTACTCCTGCAGGGGGACACCCCCTGAGGGCGGAAGTGGGGAGCTGCCAACTGTCCACGGCAGCAAGCAAAAGAAAGAACTGAACAATGCCTGTCCTCATTCCCAACTGCATCCCAAGGCCTCTGGGACCTGGCACAGAGGGAGTACCCCACAAAAGTGGGTCATTCTGTGGAGCCTCTGCAGCGGAGACCTTGTCCCCAAATTCCATGGAGCAGGGCCTGCACTCTTCTCTTCTGACCCTGGAGCCTAAAACCCAAGACCATGCCAAGGCTCTGTTGCTGCGCAACCCCAGTCCACTTTACCTGGGGTGGAGGGTGCCAGACCAGGGCCCTACCCTTCTCACTGAACACGTGGAAGCTCCCCCACCCCAAAGTTCAAGGAGACTCACGCAGCAGACGCTCGAGCTGGAATTCAGATTCTCCTCCATCCCGTCCCGCTTTGTTGTGCAGTGTTTGGAAATACTTTCTTGCTTCTCTGACCTCAGTTTTTCCACTACCCACCCATGGTTCTGCCCATCCACTGGTCACAGTGACGCAGAGGCATAAAACCTTATATAAGCAAAATCCCTGTTACCACCAAGGATCATCACTCTTTTCAAAAGCAATGCACGCCTTTATCTGAACATCTTGTTTTGTTCCCAGAGCCATGATGAGGGCCTAAGAAAAAGGAAGCTGAGGGAACCTGGCAGAGGCCCATGTTCCCTGCCAAACCTTGACGAGAGGTGAGCTTTGATTGTTCATGGGGTCACTGGCCCCCACGCTGCACAGGCCTGTGAGTTCCCCAGTGAATGCTCAGACAAGGAGTACAAGGAGCAACAGGCTGCCTTCCCAAAAGGCAAAGCTTCTGGTTTCCTTGCTTCGTGCCTGGGAAGACAGGCTCTCAGCACCTGGCAGACCTAGAGCGGCAAGCTGGAGTCTTGGTAATCGCAAGGGGCAGCATTTCCACCAGAGACTCCACCACACCTGCTGGCTCCGAGCTGAGGACAGGGAGGACATTTTTGGTTTCATCACTCCACACCCAGGACTGGAGAGGTGTTTTCCAGTTAGATAAGAAGCTGGTTGTGGCATTCTGGCACCTGCTCTGGAGGCCTAGAAGGGCTTCCCAGGTCCCCTCACACCTGACCGAGGGCCTGGGAAGGACCATGCAGTGACTACCTGCCGCTCACCAGTCTGTTTCCAAGCTCAGGCAAGCCAAGGCTCACTCCAGGGTGGCCGGGAGGTGCAAGGTACTAGTGAGAGCAGGGGCTCCCCCACAGACCCCATAAAGGTAGGGAGGAGACGGGTTGGGTGTGGAGAGACCATGTGGCAGATGTGACCTGTTAGGAGCATCCATATAAGCAGCCCTGTTCTGCCTACTCCTTCCGCCCCCTTTCTCCAACAGGCCCAGCCTGCAGCACAGCTCCCCAAAAGTACTTTGGCAGGAAACTCCTTGACCCTGGCAATCAGCACTGAGCACTATCATTTGCAAAAGTGCTTTCAGCACAGGAAGGGAGTGGGAATGGGTGCTTGGACTTGGGAGCCCTCCTCCAGTCCACTGGCTTCTGAACTGCTCCATGCGCCACAGTCTGCACCCAAGGTCCCGGAGGCAGAGAAACGTGCCCCAGAGGCTAAATTATACTGTAATTTATTATTCTCCATCAGAAGACCACCACCCCAGAGCAGCAGCTCTGGACAAGGGTCTCCTATCCAATTGCCCTTTTTTTTTTTTTTTTTGAGACTAGGTCTCACTTTCACTTTGTTGCCTGGGGAACCGCAGGCTCATGTTGCCTGGGGTACCACGGACTCAAGTGATCCCCAGCCTCAGCTTCCCAAGTAGCTGGGATTACAGGCGCGCACCACCATGCTCAGCTATTTTTTGGGACTAGGTCTTGCTATGTTGCCCCAGGTGGCTCTCGAACCCACAGACTCAAGCAATTCCCAGCCTTGACCTCGCTCTGTAGGTTGCAATTAAAGGCATACACCACCATGCCCAGCCTAATTGTCCTCTTCTTAATTCCTGTACTTACAAGGGGACCCTGCCCCACACCACTGCCCAAACTTCCTGAAGTTTCTTGAACACAAGTGAGAGTTAAAAAGCAAAGTGACACCTCCCGTAGTGGGGGTCAGGGGGTGTCCTCTGCGGCTCTGGTGGCCTAGGCCTCATCCCCTATCAGCACTGGACTCTGAGAGCCTACAGGAAAGGCCAAATGAACTCTCCAGTATGAAGTTCAAATTCTGAATCTTGCTTTCTCAGCCGTAGTGAAGATGAGGAGGATGAGGCGGGCCCCCAAACACCCCTAACTGAGTCAGTACTCTGAGAGCAGGGGCAATACCTTAACCAAGTCTAGTTTACTGGGTGGCAGGAAATGAGGATGCTAATGTATACCTGCTCACCTGTGTATCCTCAGCCTGGGCAGGAACTAGGTGCCAAGTGTCATTTAATGCCAAGGCTCATGCTGAGTACTTTCATTTATGACACTTCATTTGATAAGATAAATGTTTGTTGAATTGAATGTACTTGATTCACCCTCTTGGAAACTCAGTATTGCCTCAATTTCTTCTTCCCTATCTCTCTGGGTACTTATAGGAAGCAGGTGGCATTAATATTAAAGCATTTACAGGTGAAGTGCTACTTTATTTCTCCAGTGGAGAACTGAATACCCAGCTGCCTACCTAACATCTCACCTGGATACCTCTAAAACAGCAAGTTCAGAAACAAGCTCTCCACCTTAGTCCCCATCCCAGTTGCCCCCAGTGTGCACCAGATGCTCAAGCCAAAACTTAGGGATACTCCTGACTCCTCTCTTTCTCTAACTCTTTACAGCTAGCTCTTCAGCTATCCTTCTGGCTCCATGTCCAGAATATATTCAGAAGATGAGCAGTTTTTAGCACACTCACTCCCTCCTTGCACCCCACCTCTGCCCTTGTCCTGGTCCAAGGACATCCTCCAAAACCTGAATACTCTCCAGGTCCCTCACCAGCTGCTTGCTTCTGCCCCTAGTCCCTCAGGCTTGCCAACACATAGCACACCCAATTGTGCATTTACCACTGAGTTTCAGAAATTCTACTTCTAGGAAACTATCTGTAGTGTACATGAGTTGGTCAGGTCTTTTCCACCATTAGCCACTATGACCAGCACCTATGACGTTGTGCCCTCCCCATGATTGCATTAGCCTGGTCCAGTGGGTGTGCACATGTGTGAATAGGCCAGGACCTGGAAGGCAGGAATAAAGGGGAGGGTCACCCCAGAGCATGGGGAGGAGAAAACGCCAGGAAAGAATGTGAAGAGCATGAGAAAATGCTGAGAGAGCCCAGAGAGAGTGTGAAGGCTCCTGGGGGTTTGGGGAGGCTTGCCTGTCTCCAGCCCCCATGCCCCTGCTGCCTAGGCTGCCCACTTGCCATACAATTGGCCCAGCCTCCCTGCCTGTGCCTGTGTACCTGGTTATATGGGAGCACGTTAAAGCCTGTACAACCTAGCAAGGTCTCCGACATTCTTCTTTGATTGCCAGAGCCAATGAACCTAACAAAAGCCTGATGTTTGTACTATAACTAGCATTACAAACAGCATAGTTCAACACAGACTCTATCCCACAGATACATGGGTAAATATAGGAAATGACATATACCCCAGGTTCCTCACTGTGGAGCTCTTTGTAAGAGCAAACAATTGGATGCAGGCAACGTGCATGGATGGACCATGGTGTCCACATGCAGAGTGTGGACAGCTGCAGAAAGAAGTCAGGAGGATTTCCACTGCTGTGACATGGAGATTTTAAAGCTATATGGAGAAGTGCAAAGTACAGAACAGTGTTTAGTGTCTGCTATCTTTTATATTACCAACATAGGTAAATAAATGTATATCTCCTCTTATATTTTTAAAACACAATGAAAAAAAATGATAAAATGGCCAGGCGTGATGGTGTGTCCCTGTAATCCCAGCTACCTGGAGGCTGAGGCTAGGGATCTATTGATTCCACAGGATCAAGACCACCCCAGGCAACATAGTGAGACAAAGTCTCTTAAAAAAAGACGGATGGATGGATGGATGGATGGATGGATGGATGGATGGATGGATGGATGGATGGATGGATGGATGGATGGGTGGATGGATGGATGGATGGATAAATAAACAAACAAAATGGCCCCTTATCAGGAAGACGAGAATAAAGTGTTATTTTTTAAATTTAATTTACTTTTTAAAGATTGACTGCAAGAGGCCGGGCACGGTGGCTCGTGCCTGTAAGCTTCAACCTATGAAGCGGCAGGGGCTAGGGATCGCGGTTGGAGTCCTGCCTGGGGCCTGTAGCGAGACCTAGTTCCAAAAAAATAGCTGGACGTGGTGGCGTGCACCAGTAATCCCAGCTACCTGGGAAGCTGAGGCTGGGGATTGCTTGAGTCTTGGTACCCCAGGCAACGAGAGCCTGTGGTCCCACGGGCAAAAGCAGCGAAACCTAGTCTCAAAAAAAACCCCAAAAAACAAGATTGATTGTGTGAGTGCGTGCGTACGCGCGCGCACACACACACACATTTTACACTCTTGTCTACCCAGAGGTTCTCCCACAACATTGTCATGGTAAACCATCATCTTAATCTCTTATGCCCATCACTCTCTTGATTTTACCCCCCTCCCCACCCTCCCTCTATGCTTCAGTTATGCTGTTTGTTAGTTTTATGTTTTACTAGTCCTTTTGTTTGTTTGTTTTCCCTACATCCTCCATATATGTGAGACCAGCCAGTATTTTTGAGAATAAGGTGGAAGGGAACAAGATAGAACTAGGCCTTTCTCAATATACCTTGGTTCACTTGTAATCGCATATAAATCTTACCTAATTTTAAGAAAATCAAAGGAAAAATAGTAAATTAGATGGCATCGTTGTTCCCAATTCTTTACCTTGTGTGGATTGCTGCCCTGTCCTTTGCTGTGTGACTTTCTAATCTTTCCCATTAGAGATGGGGTGTATTTTTCCAGCTGTGGAGACTCTGTTTTCCAATCCTGGTCTCAGCAAGACTTCCAGTCCCATATGGTCTTAGAGAACCCGGATAATCCCAATCTAGTCCTTGTCTCCCCCTCTTAATCTTGGGCAGGACTTTGTGACTGCAACAGAGTGTGACAGGATGTGGCAGAAGTAACAGTAGGTCTTTTAAGAAGAGGTCATGATGAAGGGATAAAAGAGTTATGGTATATTTACATGATGGAATATTACGTAGCAATTGCCAGGCACGGTGGCTCATGCCTGTAAGCTTCAGCCTATGAAGCGGCTGGGCTAGGGATCGCCAGTTTGAGTCCCGCTCAGGGCAACACAGTGAGAACTAGTCCCAAAAATTAGCTGGGCGTGGTGGTGCACACCTGTAATCCCAACTACCTGGGAAGCTGATGCTGGGGATTGCTTGAGTCCGTGGTACCCCAGGCAACGTGAACCTGCGGTTCCACGGGCAAAAATAGTGAGACCTAGTCTAAAAAAAAGGAATATTATGTAGCAATCAAAACAGACAAACTCAAGGCATTCGTAGCAACATGGATGGAGCTGGAAGGGATGATATTAGCTGAAATTAGACAGAAGAAAAAAGATAAATACTGAGTGGGCTCACTTATATGTGGACTATAGACAAATCAAACAAAAGGACAAGAAATAGTCACAACCAACAAGTTGACCATAGGCTGAAGCATACAGCAAAGATGGGAGGAGGGGGAGATAAAATAAAGGAGGGATGAACACAAGGGAAACTGGTGACTTTGTGGGTGAGAACTATGGGGACTACAATGATATAAAAAAATTTTTTTTAATAAACAAATTATTTTTTAAAAAAAGACTAGGTCATGAAATGTAATACACCCTCCACTGTCTTCTCTTTTTTAGGACAACCTGGGAACCCAACAACCAGGTTGCTAAGAAGCTCAAACTAGCCCACACGAAGAAGCAGTAAGGTCACAGCTAAGAGCCAGCAGCCACTGTGAGACATGAAAATACTGAGGACACATTAGATGGCTCAGCATAAGCCTTCCGTTGGGTCTTCTAGTTGAGGTTCCAGACAATGTGGGAAAAAAAATAAGCCACCCAACTGTGAGCTGCCCAAATTTCTTACCTACAGAATCTGTGAGGACAATAATGGCTGTTTTATACCACAAAATTTGGGGGTAATTTGTTACATAGTCATAGTAACTGCAACATCAATACCTTAACTTTGGGCTTGAATATTCACTGCTTTGACTGAAGGAGCTTTAGGAGATGTGTCATTTAAAACAGTGGCTTGAAACCTGTGTGTGTGTGTGTGTGTGTGTGTGTGTGTGTGTGTGTGAGATTAGGCTGCCATCTCCTATGTCTGTCATCCCTGTGGGGAAAATATGCCCTAGTTCACCTTCAGCCTAGGAAAGATGAAACAGGGAGCAGGTCTGGATGTAGCCACAGCCATTCTGGTCTAGGCCAGTAGATTCCAGTTGGCACATAAATGCAGGAATATGAGAATAGAAATTGCTGTTGAAAGCTACTCTGTTTTGGATGATTTATTATGCAGTAATTATGATGGTAACAGATAAGTGATCAAAAAGTAATCCTTACAAATTGAAGGTAAACTGAGAAAAATAGAGTTTCATTTTATATCCTCTTAATGGCATAACCACCAGAGAAGAAGTATTTCGATTAGCCTACAAACACAGAACTTTATACATCCTGGAAAGATATAAACTAAGGACAAAAGAAAACACAAGAAACCCTTAAACTATGCCCATTAGTATTATAATCAGTAAAAATATCGAAATTCTTTTGAAACAAATACACATGTATACACAACACACACATCTTCTACATAAATGCAAGGTGTGTTTAGATCTTGATTTGAATAAACCAACTCTAAAGTAATTTTTTAAATAATCAAGCAAAATTAGATATGAATGGATATTAGATTATATTAAGATCTAGTTTACTTTGTTGACTGATGTCATTGGGTTAAAGTAAAAACACCTTTTAACTATGAGAAAGATATATCCTAAAGTTCAAGTGAAATATGTTTGGATATTAACTTAAAATATTCCAGTCAAGAAAAAAAATATTGGAGGAATACAGATAAAAATAAGTGGGCTGGCCGGGCATGGTGGCACATGCCTGTAAGCAGCAGCCTAGGAAGCCGCAGCCGGGGCTAGGGATTGTGGTTCAAGTCCCACCAGGGGTACGTAGCGAGACCTAATCCTAAAAAAATAGCTGGGCGTGGTGGTGCGTGCCTGTGTTCCCAGCTACCTGAAAAGCTGAGGCTGGGGACTGCTTGAGTCTGTGGTACCCCGGGCAACGTGAGCCTGCGGTTCCACAGGCAAAAATAGCGAGAACTAGTCTTACAAAAAATAAGTGTGCAAAATATTTCATTCTTGAAGCTAGGTGTTAGGCTCACAGTCCATCATACCATCTCTTCTCCTTCCTCCTGCCCAAACCCCATCTTTTTCCTTTATGTGTGTTTAAAATATTCATCTCCAGAGCATTTGCTGCCCCTGGAGACATGCACCCCACAGAGTGAAAATCCACACACCTCACAGAGAGATCAGCATGATACCGGCCACCAGAGCAGAACAGGTCTTTACAGGGTGCCCTCCACATGGCTTGATATATGGTCAGAGAGCCAGGCTGGTGGCCTCTCCAATCCAGCCCTGTTTCTACCATTGTCCTCAGCTGGCACTGCCCCAAACCGAAACTGACAAGCCTTGGCCTGGAGAGCCCAAGACTGGCCGTGGGGGGTTTGGATACAGGAATCTGGAAAGTGGGCTCACAATTTTCACAGCATAATTTCTGAAACAAGCACACTGCCTTAGTTACTACCCCATCTGGGGGACAGCATCAGGACCCAAAGTGACCTTTACTGGGTTAGAAAGGATCACCAAGTACAATCAGAGAAACATGGCGGAGATCCATGCAGGCTCCCACAAATTCATGCTCACAGTGCACAGGTCCAGGATGGAGGGAAGGTGGTCTTCCTGCTAAGACGCCCAGCAGGAGGCTAAACAAGTGTGGGGTGTAGCACCATGGAGCACTCAGAAAAGCTGAGGATAGTGTTGTTGGGCTGTATTAGCAAAGGCCAACGTCCTTCAGACGGTGTGAGTCACAGTCCATGTGACGTGCTGAGCTCTGGGTGTTCGTCTAAGCCTCCCTGTCTTGAAGACAGGGAAGTCTTGGGCAGGGCAATCCAAGTCACACCCTGAAAGGGCCCCAGACTCCCATTCCAGGCCACAGAAGCTGAAAAAGTCAAGTCTAGAGAAGAAGACTGGAGCCAAGGAGGTGAGAACATGGTGAACGCTGATCAGACCAGTGAGCAGAAAAGTTGGCTGTGCCAGAGGGCAGAGCCAGGACCAGCAGCAGGAGGAAGAAGGAAAAGCAATCCTTCCAGACAAATAGAAAGGAGAACTCTCCAACTGTGAAATAACCTACCCAGGAGGGAACAAAGGCCCTTGACCAGGGGGTATCCATGCCATGGCAGCGTTCTTGCTTCAGAGCACATGAGTGTAGGTATCCCAGCATCCCTCGGGAGCTAGATCGGATGCCAGAATAGAAGGACAGAGCTGAAACCCAAACCACACCCTTGAAGGAAGCAGCCTCACATCTCAGAACTTGACATTAGAGGAGACCTGGCCTGAGCCCACAGGACCCACAAGCTGCAGAAGGAAGTACATCGAACACCACAAACACCTCTTCACTCTACAAGTGAAAGACATTACACATCTGAAGGGGGCAGGACTAAAGTCCCTTTCAGAACAGCCTTTACCATGCCCATCCTTCCCCACCACAATTCCAACTTCTCCTGGAATTTAGGCACCCACTGACTGCTGCCAGAGCCCCCATGGGATATGGCTAGCAGCCTCGGGAAATAAGAAACTGAATATGACTGGGAACAAGGAGTTCGCAGCAGGTTCGCCAGACCAGCTGGGAATCTTGCTGGCTGGTAGATCTCCCAGTAGAAGGAGATCAACAGTTTTTGAAGAACCACTGCCCATCAGAAACAACCCAAAGGCAAGGCAAAGTGCCAGCCAATGCCTCTTTTGGAGTCAAGGCTCCAGGCTTGATGGTCATCTTGAGGTCATCTTGTCACTCTGAAAAAGTGAGATAGAAGAACAAAGCTCTTCACACAAAGCTCTTCCAATTACCCCCAGAGTCTGCACATTCGTTGTGCTTGTTTCTTCTCCAGTGTGGGGCTGTACCTCATCTCACAGAGATAAATTGTCAGGGGTAGATGGGGCTTTGAGATTGTCTAGTTAAGTCTCTCATTTTACATATGGAAAAAGCTGAGGTCCTACCCATTGCACACAGCCAGTTTGGGCAATGTGTTAGACTTTTCTGTAAGGGTCTGTTTTAAGGATTGATTAAAAACCCAAGTTTCTGGCCCCCTCCCAGGAGGTTTCCACTATTTTTAACCCCCATCTCACACTACCCTGTCCTTTGCGCAAATGTCCTACTTCCTGGTTCTTTTCTCTGCTCAAAGCCTCCCCACCCTCTTGCTAAATTTTCCATCTTCTCAGAGCAGGAGGCAGGAGAGTGACGCGGTTCTCCAGCTGTGTTCAGTGGATGGCATTTCAGTTTGCTAAAGTCAGCTAGCTGGTTGTTCTTCCAGATCTCTCATATTAGGCCTCTGGAGCTCCCAACAGAATAAGCTATGTTGTGAATGTGTTTCGTAAGCTGTAAAACATTATACAAATACATGCTCCCTATTTTAAAATATGAAATAATACAATTCCTTCAGATCATGCTCCCATGTATCATTCTCTGTGAGACAGAGGAAGCAGGGGCAAACTCTAATTTGAGGAAGTTGAAGGTAAAGATCTGCATCTCTCCCCCCTGCATCTCTCCCTCCACCCCTTGAGGGTGGAGCCCAACTCGTGCTTTTTCCTTTCCTTCTCACATGTCACCCAGGGATAGCCATCCAGAAGATGCTCACCGAAAAGCTTCCTGAATATGTGGATAAAATTTTACTTTGAAATCCTTCTACCTTTAAATAGGATTTAATTGTAGAAATGCAAAAAGTACAGAAAACCTTCCTTACCTACTTGCGAGTACTCAGTCAGACATGTATTAGTGCTACTGGGGATTCCCCAACCTTCCTTTCTTCCAACACATCCAGTGCCCTACTGGTTCCCTCAGCATCCTTGGGAGAGACATTTCCATCTCCATGCCAGAGGAACTGAAGCATTTGGGCTTCTCTGAGAACAGGGCACAGTTCCAGATTGGGGTTGGGGGTGGTCTTTGTGAGAGTTCACATACACTCTATTGAGGCTCTTTGAACTCCTCAATGGTTCGAACTCTAAAGCCAACCTTCTACCTCTCCTCAGGGAAAATCTCTTCTTCACATATGGCCATGATAGTGGCCCTAACCATAGTCAGGAATGGCCCACTCTTTAAGCAGTTCTGGATTTGATTCTAGTGGTGACAGAGTGCCCGGAGGCTGCCAGTGTGCCTCCATGTGATCCTCCTGATTGGATGGAGTAGGGGTAACAGAGGAAGAGTCTCTGCTAGAACAAACTTCACATGTGCCTAAAAGCAAAGAGCAGGAAGGTGGGACCAGAGTAGTCCTGTGCCCAGCTTGAGACTTAAGGTGCAGCACACATGAATCAGGCGCAAGACTCACCCTCTCCATCCTATGAGCACAAGTGAGTAGAACCCATATAAGCCAGGCATGGTGGCATGGCCTGTAATCCCAGCTACCTGGAAGGCTGAAGCTAGGGATCACTGGAGTCCGCAGGTTCAAGACAACCCCGGGCAACACAGTGAGACCTAGTCTCAAAACAATAGCCAGGCGTGGCGGCGCATACCTGTAATCCCAGCTACCTGGGAGGCTGAGGCTAGGAATCACTTGAGTCCATGGGTTTGAGACAACCCTGGGTAACATAACGAGACCTAACTCAAAGGAAAAACAAAACCCAGAGTATAAAATACATGGGTTGAGGGCCAGGCATGGTGGCTCATGTAAGCTTCAGCCTATGAAGTGGCAGGGGCTAGAGATCGCGGTTCGAGTCCTGCCTGAGGCCTGTAGTGAGACCTAGTTCCAAAAAGTAGCTGGGCGTGGTGGCATGCACCTATAATCCCAGCTACCTGGGAAGCTGAGGCTGGGGATTGCTTGAGTCTGTGGTACCCCGGGCAACGAGAGCCTGCAGTTCCACGGGCAAAAATAGCAAGACCTAGTCTCAAAAAACAAAAAACAAAAAACATGGGTTGAGAGGATGCCCACACTAGAGACAAACTCTGCAGGGCATGAGACAACAGATTTCCACCTCCATTACATAGGCAGATTCCGGGAGGTCAGGGTCGCAGGTCACTCCCCAGCTACAAGAAGTTTCTATCGCTGTCCTGGTGAACAGACAACAGAGCCCTGCCGGAAAGGAGCACTAATACAAACATAGTACCAGCACCAGCAGTGCATGTCCCTGGCACAAACTGAGAGGCCTAGGCCAGAAGTCCCACAGCTACATTGTGCACCAAGTCCCACCATACCAGGGAGCCTTGAGTCCTGAAGTGACACTGGGCCCAGCTGCCGGCAGACAGGTCTCAGCCACCACTTTACTATTTTAAGACGTGTTTTCAGGGCCGGGCACAGTGGCGCATGCCTTTAATTGCAGCCTACGGAGAGAGGCCAGGACTAGGAATTGCTTGAGTCTGCGGGTTCGAGACCCCCCCAGAGAAACAGTGAGACCTAGTCCCAAAAAAATAGCTGGGTGTGGTGGCATGCACCTGTAATCCCAGCTACCTGGGAAGTTGAGGGTGGGGATCACTTGAGTCCCTGGTACCCCAGGCAACGTGAGTCTACGGTTCCCCGGACAAAACTAGGGAGACCTAGTTTAAAAAAAAAAAAAAAAAAAAAGACGTGATTTCTAAGCAGGAAAGATGAGCAGGCCATGGCAGAAAGGGCCTGCATGAGCTGCAAGACCAAGCAGGTGAAGTGAACCTCTATAAGAATGCCTGTGATGAAGCAGACATTAGGAATGGTCGTTGTAACAGTTTTGCTATAGTCAGCTCCATCATATTGCAACCTGGCCAGAGATTCCAGGAACAGAGTCTCCCTAAAGAACCCACATATGACAAGGTCTGTCCTCTCCACCTCCATCACTAACAAGAGAAAGGGATCCATTTCAGACATTCAGGGCTAATGAGAAAGGAGAAGATTTACTGAAATCTGAATCCTGTCTCCTAGCAGCCTCCTCCTTACACATGCAGGGAGAGCTTCCCAAAACTGAGATGGAAAAGCAAGACCCTGGAACTTCCAAAGGCTTTGTCTTCTGAAACTCAGATCCTAACCTACTCAGAGAAGAAGAACTTTAGGAGAAGAATAGAAAGTGACCCACTGCATTGTTATATGGTTACTTAACCCATGCAAAGTCTGGCTCTATTGTTCACTAAGCCCCATTTCTTCCTATTGAAAGCTTTCAACAAATTGTCTTTTAAAAATCTACAGTTTCCTGATTGGTCAAAAGAATTAAATTTGAATCTGAATGACTTTTAGATAAAATTCCCAGTTTATGGGAGAAATAAAAGGCAAAGGAATATCTCAAATGACACCAGACATCAGCATAATCCAGAATACAAAAAACCTTGGGACAAATAACACCATTTCCAGTCATAAAGTACTATTGATGGAAAAAAAAGAACCTATAGATTTAAAGAAACTAAAGAGATATATCAAACAAATGAAGTGCAGTAGTGCAAAACCCCAACAAATCAACTGTAAAAATAAATTCCTAAGATAATCATAAAAACTGAATCCTGACCAGATATTTACTGAGATTAAAAAGGGATTGTTAGTCCCTCTGGATGCAATTAAGGTGCTGTGGTAGCACTTACACAAAGTCCTTGTTTTGTGGAAATACACAGCAAAGTACTGATGATGAAATGTTGGGATACCTGGAAGTTCCATGAAGGAAGGTGAAAGAGGTGGATAAATTTGGTCAATCCAGAGTAGATGATGGTGATGACTGAGCAATGGGAACATGGGAGATTGTTAGCTTATTCTCTTTACTCTAATGTCCACTTGAAATTTTCTATACTAGCACTTTTTTTTAAGAGGCTAGATCTCACTATGTTGCCCAGGGTTGTCTTGAACCTGTGGACTTAAGTGATCCCCAGCTTCAACCTCCCAGGTAACTGGGAGGCATGCATCACCACACCCATATACTATCACTTTTTTAAAGATGACCTTTCTTTGCCCTAATATCTCCACACTTTTTTTTTGGCAGCATATTATCAATTTTAATAATGCGGAGAACAATTATATTATCATAGCCCCTCTCCGGGTCAAGGTACAAAAATGGCTGTCCTCTTTGGGTGAAATTCTGACATCATCACCATTCAAATGTTAGGTGACTTTATTTTCAAGCCTAGCGATTGTGTCTTTTCATTTTATTCTTACAAATTAGTTCTAGATTTTTTTTTTTTTTTTAGAGACTAGGTTTCACTATGTTGCTCAGGGTAGTCCCAAACCCATGGACTCAGGTGGTCCCTAGCCTCAGCCTCCCAAGGCTGGGATGACAGGTGCACGCCACCATGCCCAGCTATTTTTTGAGACTTGGTCTCGCTATGTTGCCTGGGGTAGTCTCCAACCCACAGACTCAAGCAATTCCTAGCCTCAATCTCCTAATACTGGGATTAAAGGCATGTGCCACTGCTCCCGGCTAGTTCTAGATGTTTCTAGAACCTGGTTTTTAGCTGATATAACAAATCTAATTAATTGCACACCATAGATACTATGCCTGACGGAGCCACTTTGAGAAAGAAATTCTGGGTGTTGTTCTCAAAGCCACTCTCCCCACCTTCCTGCAAATGAGCAGGTTTTCTGTGCCCAACTGCTTTTGGCTCACAATGTCTCCATGGGATCTGAGCTGGAAGTGAGCAAGAGGCAACCTCAACCTTGATCAGAGATTTTGAACGGTAATGAAGAGATGCCTCTCTGGTCCATTCCATCTCTCCCCCATACTCCTGAACTCGGTCCCATTCTACTCATTCTCTCTACCTGTATAGACCACACCCACCTGTCATTTCTGTCTCTCTACCTCTCACCACTATTTTTCCAGTATGCTTTTTGTTTAAGCTCCACATTTTTTTTTTAGAGGCTAGGTCTTGTTATGCTTCCCAGGGTAGTCTCGAACCCACAGACTCAAATGATCCCTAGCCTCAGCCTCCCAGGTAGCTGGGATTACAGGCACTCACTACCACACCCAGCTTTCCAGTATGCCTTTTGAAGCCTGGCTCTACCTCTCTTCTAACTTGACACTGCTTCTGTAAGTGCTGCTTATTTCACACTTCTCAGACACTGAACCGCCTGCAGTGTTGCATGTGGGATTCTTCACTGATTTGTCTCTTCCAGAGATCTCTGATCAATCAAACTGTGAAATGTTAAAGAACAGAAGGCACTGGATACTCCTCCAGCTCCTCTACAAAGTCCAGCATAAAGCCTATTCTTGGTGCTGATAAATAAACCTTGACTGATGGACTAAAGATCAACTTGCAAATGTCAAAATATATGCAAATCACAAGACTGGTGTAGATTGAACTGGCTGTCACTGATCTACATGGCTCCTTGGTACAATTTTTTTTGTATTAAAGGTGCTTTCTGGGTACTGATAAAGTTTTCTTGAACTGGTGGTGCATCATAGGTGTGCATACAGGTAAAACTCCACCAATGTGAGCACTTCACTGTATATCACGCAGATCTCTGTAAAAACAGGTAAATGTATTAATGAATGTATGTATGAATAAAAGGTGCCCCTTCCTCTAGGAGGAGGTGGCTCATAATCACTTGGAGAGTGAAGCCTGAGAAAGCATTCAGCCTCCCCTGATCTGGCACTAAGCCCAACATATATAGCTGTACAAGCGCCCCTGAGACCAGAAGCACAGAGCCCAGCCTCAAGGGACTCTCCAATGCCCAGTGTACCCGATCATCCAAAAGGGCTGAGAGGTGTGTGGATGTGGGGGTGCTACTGCTTATGGAATTCAGATCAGGATCTGCAGCCACACATCCTGTAGCCACCCCCTCACAGAGCCCAAATGAGCTCAATATGAGCAGGAAAAGACTAATTCAGCCTGGGTGGGACAAGGGGTAATATGACAAAAGGAAAGAGTGAAGATTCAGTTTCCCCAAAATCTTAATTCTGTTTTCCTCTGGTATTCATAAAATGATCCCCTTATCTGACCTTCCACCTACTTCTATGAGATTTCCAACTCCCAAATTCACAAGCCTACTTGAAACTGAGCTAATTCTCTTTCCTGAATGCCCAGAAGCACATGCCACAGGGTTTTTTCTCCATCAATGGGCCAATCTGTTCAGCAGCATCTCAGAACAGAACATGCTAAATTTGGCATCAGGTACCTGAGACGCTCTGGTGCAAGGAAGTAGAAACCATTCTGATGCCGAAGGCAAGATAAACCATGGAGGTGCTGCTCAGCTGAAGTGCTGTGACAAAGCGAGCTTCAGCTCAGAAGAGTCAGCTCCATCTCCTAAGGGCCCCCATGCTGAGCTTTTGTGACAAATTGACATCTCACACCCTGAGCCTGACAGCCACAGGAGCTTGGCACCACTGGCCCATTTGTGAGACCTACCCACAGCCAGGAAAGAGATTATGTGACTGCCAAATCCAGCAGGAGCCACGGTTCCCTTAACCCATATTGGGGGGTCACGAGTCAGTCCTGCAGTAAAACTCATAGATGGATGGAAGGGAAACACTGAAAAGGAATAGGAGCAATAGACGTTATTCTCCTTCCTGTCATTAGAAAAATTCATATCCTTAGCTCTGCCATCTCAGATAAACAATAAGCAGAATATCCTGTTTGGTTACCAGAAAAGAAATTCCAGATTCCCCATATAGAGAGTTATCCAAACAAGGTGTTTTTCCATTCAGTTATAGATGCTTCCCCATGGAGGGAGAGCTCTAAAGCCTGGATGAGCCTCTCTCAAGCTAAATTCAAACAGCAGTTCAACACGCAGCAAAATGGACAGTATTTACAGTGATAAGAACCGTGTGCTATCCAACTGCATTATTGTAATAGCTAATGTAAAATGGACAAATCCCACTTTAAAAGGAATGCTCACAGGCCGGGCTGTCTGTGGTAGGTTTCAGGCTACTAAGAGCTGTTCATTACTGTTAGCTGTCAAAAAAAAATTACTCCTGAGGAGATAAACACATCAGAGGCATAGTTGGGCAGTTGGAAAATCAAAAATTACGCTCCCTCACAATTTATGAGCTCCCACACCAAGGCAATATTATCAGCAGATTCACACTGAGACATAAGCATTCCCAGTTTTGCTACTCCCCAGGTCTATTTGGTGTAAAGATAATGCCTTCCATTTTATCCTGTTGTCTCTTGGCAGCTTTTCTGAGTTTTTGGTATACTCATATATGATCTATCGGTATTCCCTTCCACCACATTCAGTACCACTTGCCTTTTTTTAGAACCTAGGTTGGCATAAATTCTAGACAAACTATAGTCACAGTATTTAGTCAGCCACATTCTAGTCGAAATAGTCTATATGGGTTTCATCCTTTCCACTGGCTTGAGGTGGTAATAAAAATCATAAGACAACAGGCACATATTTGGTGCTAGATGATTCAACAGCATTTTCTTTACCCCAAAGTGCTTTACTAAACCTTGGTGAAAACACATGACCCTGTTACGGTCACTGAGCCTAAATAACTACCTTTTGGTGACTAGAGGCATTTTTCCTCTCTCCAGACATGGTCATTGCTACTGAATGCCTGAGGAAAGCACATGACCAAGTTCATGGTTCAACTATTTCTATGTCTCTCTG
>PVHY01009280.1:0-56587 GCA_004024945.1 Uropsilus gracilis | reverse complement strand
TGTCTTGGTCCATTTTTTTGCATGTCTTAGTCCAGTTTTCCCAGCACCATTTGTTGAAGAGGCTGTCTTTGTTCCAATGTAAGTTTTTCCCTCCTTTGTCAAAGATTAGTTGGCTATATGTGTGTGGCTTTATTTCTGAACTCTCAATTCTGTTCCATTGGTCTGATTGTCAGTTGTTGTACCAGTACCATGCTGTTTTGAGTATTATGGCTTTGTAGTATAGCTTGAAGTCTGGAATAGTTAGGCCTCCATTTTCTCTTTTTTTGGAGAGGAAGTTTTTTGATATTCGAGATCTTTTGTTGTTCCATATGAATTTTTGTAATTTTTGTTCTATCTCCTTAAAGAATGTCATTGGTATTTTTAAGGGGATTGCGTTGAATTGTTTTTATTTTTATTTACATGATTTTAGTTTATAACATTCTATGATTTATGGTTGCAATCACAACCAACACACCAGAAATCCTCCTTTGCTTTTCATCCCTCAGCCTTTTCTGATACTCTCAATTCAACAAACAGATCTCTAGAGTTTGTTTTGGCTTAGCCTTTTCTGGTCCCTTGTTTTGTTTGCTTATATCCACATGGAAGTAAAAATAATCTGCTGGTATTTGTCTTCTCTAACTGACATTTCATTTAACATGCTCTCCTCCACTTATACCCATATAGTTACTAATGGCAAGATTCATATTTATAGCTGAGTATTACTTCATTGATTTAAAATTCCATATCTTTATCCAGTCATCTGTAATTGAGCACTTGAGACCATTTCCATAGCTTGATTATTGCAGGAAGTGCTTCAGTGAGCAGAAGGCATATGTCCATTAGAATTAATGTTTCTATGTTCTTCAGGTAGATAACTAGAGGGGGAATTGTTGAGTAGTAGTGCTGAATATGGTAGCTCCATCTTTAATATTTTGAGAAATTTCTATAATTTTTCCATAGATTTTGTACCTCTCTACATTCCCACCAACTGTATATGAGGATTCATTTTCCCCCATATCCTTACCAAATTCTTATTACTGGTATTTTTGATATGGGTCATTCTCATTTTATATTCTAATGTGTCTCATTGTGATTTTGATTTGTATTTCCCTGATGATAAGTGATAATGATCATTTTTTTCATGTGTATGTTGGCTATCTTATGTCTTCTATGGAGAAGTGCCTATTTACCTATTCTGCCCATTTTTGACAAGGTTGTTTTCTTATTGTGAACATTTTGTGGATCTTGGATATTAACTCCTTATTAGACATATGAGTATAAATATTTTCTCCTGTTTAGTAGGATGCCTTTTCATTTTAAAGATAGCTTATTTTGCTGTATGAACCTGTTTTGATACCTAATATTTCCCTTCGGATGACTGAGTTTTTAATTTTCTATATCAAAAAAGGGATAGCAAAGAAAACTACAAATTTTAAATCAATGAATAAAATGAAAAAGTGATAAAAGTGTAGCAAAGGCAAATATCCTTAAAATACTCAGTAACGTCACAAGAGAGAAAGGAAGAACACAAGACTTTTGGATGTTAGGTATCCTATCTGAATATTGCAATGCCAGTGAAAGTGATCATAAATATATGCTTTTCTTGCCGTAGAGTTCAAATTTTTAAATAAAGTTTTAAAAGGCTGTAACAGTGTGTCTGTTGCTTCAGCAGCATCTAAATTCACATACTAAAACAGGCAGTTCCTGAGCCAATATCCATCAATCCTGGATCCTGGGGAAGTGGGGAAGGGGCCCTGGTGACTAAAAAGGAAGGTTGCATTGAAATCTTCCACTGGCATCCATACACATTCCACCCCAAACCTCAGTCAATTTGGTTTGTGTTCTAACCACCTTCTGAATTTTGCTACCCCTTTTGTCTATAGGCTGTAAACTCAACTCAATTTTTACTCCAGTATCTGGTTCCAGCTTTACCATCAAGATTTTGAATTAGTTACTCAATCTCAATTTGAATACTTAGTAATAATTAAATGAGCACTGGAGTTTCAGGGTTGTTAAATGTAAAGTACAGATGCCCCCAGCTTACTGGCTTACTGTGGTTCAATGTAGGTGGTTTTTTGGTTTGTTTGTTTGTTTGTTTGTTTTTAATGTGCTACAATAACATGACTTCAGTGGAAACTACACTTTGAATTTTGAATGAGAGCATGTTTTTCACTTTCAATACAATATTCAATAAATTATATGAGATATAGTCAGTCATGTTCAATGATTTTTCCCAACTGTACTTTGACTTAAGTATTCTGAATATGTTGAAAGTAAACAAGGCTAAGCTATATTATTTGGTAGGTGTCTCGAATGCATTTTCAACTTTTGATATTCTTAATTTCTGATGTATCTATCAAGACATAATTCATCATAAGCCAAGGAAGATAGACAACATAAGCTTTACATCAGTGGTAGGTAACTAATACTAGGAATAGTCCAATGTAAACAGATTTCCCCTTACCAAAAATTTTATCCTCTCTCCAAATATCTTTGAACAGTTTTTTTTTGTTTGTTTGTTTGTTTTGTTTTTTTTTCTTTTTTGCATTCTTAGTTGATTAAATAAGGGAGTGAGAATGACATTTGAGTGGTCTAGATTCTGTCTTCTGTCTGTCATGGATACTTGGACAGATTTGTTGCCTTTAATTAAATGGAAACAGATGGTGTGAAGGAGATGGTGGGTTCAGGAAATAGTAAGGTTAGGGTGGGACTGTTAGTAGAGAAAGAAATATCAAAAGAGAACAAAAAATATTTTAGTCCTTTTCAATTTTAACTCTTTTATTTAAGAAATGTTTTTCTTCTACTATCTCAAGTGAGGGTACCCTATTTGTTTTCATTTTTCAGCAGTTCTAATTTTTCCAGAAATATTAAAATTCTGCATTCTCAAATCAATTTACTGAGTCCAGTTTAGCAAACAAATCAGCAAATATAGATATTTCTCAAAGAATGATCATATTTGTATCTTGGAAGTAGTGTTATCTTCCTCTATGAAAACATAGAATTTTCACAGTATCAGCTATAAAATTTTCAAGCAAATATGTTAGGATAGAAAATTAAAAATAAAGATGTTAGACTATATAGGTTACACAACTGGCTCAAATCATTTTGTCATGACTTAATTCACTCTCAACTGTATCCTTTATTTTTAATTAATTTGACTTACCACATTTAATCTACACCATATAATTCTTAAAATTAGTACTGTGTGCTGTATGGAACTCTAGTTTCATAAGAATTCAGTGTTCATAATGCTGGATTAAACAAATTTATAATAGTTCAATTTCTCAAGCGCATTTGAGAGTTGTTGAGGTAGAATGCAGTGTGTTGTACTTTTATTGTTTAACCATACATTATTTTCTTTTGCCTACAAAAAATCATGAAGTTTTATATTTTGTGGTAAACTTTTTAGGAAATGTTAAACTAGATGATTTGCATATTGCACTGCATTATTTCTCATTCCATGTATATGCTGGTTTCCAGTTATAACATTTACTTGTATGATTTCAGAAACACTGTAAGAGCAATAACCTCAATTAAAAAAAACAGAATTCATTATCTGATAATAAATGTTACTTATGATATTAGAATCAATATGCATCCTGATTTTGGTATAAGGTACCATATTAATGAATTAAAAATTAAGACATGTATATTACACATATATAGAAAAAAAACATAACATAACTTACTATGCCCTTCATCCTCATTGCCAAGCTTTCCCTGTACCTGTCTCAATCTATTCGTGTAAGTACATTTGCCTCACTTAGTACTTATGCAACATAAAATTGCTCCTTGTAAATATGCACAAGTATAAATGAATTTTCAACTTTCTCATTCACCTATTTTTTTTTTTTATTTTGGTAAGGTAGAATGTTTTAATACAGCTACATTTATTAAAAGATTTGGTAACCATGTTCAACAGTATTATACAAAAAAGTAAGTGTATGATATAGCACAACTGTAATATTTTAAAATGCATTTCAGGTGATATTTTATATAATGAAATATGTGATATTCCTTATCTGTTAGCCTTTTTGCATTTCCCACAGCCCAAATGGTATGTGTAATAGGATCATTGCTATCATTGACCCCATCAGATACACTGTGATAAATGGTCACACTAATGATATTCCATGCCTGGAAAGGTTGATGGGACCATTTTCTCCCTATGGAGACAGATGGTAATTTGAGCAGTGACTGACAGTTTTGGCTTTCAGACTCATGGTTTCATTTCCATCATATCTTCCAGAGCCAAAGGCTGAACTGTGCATGAAACCATCACCTTCTTAGCAAATGCCCATATGAACATATGCACATCAAATTTGTTCCAACTCAGTAATTGGCTGTTTTGAAAGAATGACATTGAATAATTGATTTATAAACAACATTAGAAACAGGCACCTTGTAGCATGTGAAAATAAATTCTTCATTTCAAAACTATTTTTATAATTTCTCAAGTGTTTTCTTTTTTTTTAAGTAAGAGATTTTGCTTTGTTTTATAAGAGGTGAGTCTATATAGAAGGTATTTCGTGACCAGGGTTGGCAAGAGCAGATATGGCTAAAGTCTTAAGATCCAAGTTCACATAGGAACAAAATAATATATTCTACTATGACTACCAAATATTCAACCACCAGAAAGTGTGATGCAGAAGTATTTCTGGACCAAAACAATAAATTGATGAAGCAGCATTAACAAAATCCCTTCAAAATATAATTAAGAACCTCAACATATCCTGATGAGACTGTTAGCATCATTCTATGTAAAGATTAGCTATTTACTGAAGGACTTATTAAAAGAGACAGAAAAAATAGGCACAGTGGTTTAAAGAATTTACAAATTAAGACAAGAGTATAAGTCTTCAGATCTACAAGACTTGTGCATTAATTCATGGAAAAAAGAGGCTGCAAGTCCAATGAAAGAAACTGCAAGTCCAATAGGATGATTAAGCTATAAATTAGTGTGTAGGAGAAATTTTGTTAGGTGTGAAATTGAAAGAATGATAAAAGGGAATTTCACTCAGTCTATGGTCTATGAAATGATTGCCTACTCAAAGATGAAATCTTTTTATTCCAAATGCCAAGCAGAATGGCAACAGTACTGGAAGTTAGGAAAGGGGAGATGCAGCATATGAAGCAAAAATCAATCTTCCCAACTAATTTTTTAAAGATTCATCTTAAATCCCTTCCTCTTACTTGAAGTTCTTGATGTCCAAGGAACCATTCCATATGACCTGCCCTAATTTCTGAATATTTCTGAACTTTACCTACCTCTTCATATTTATTATCTCTGCATTAGTCTAGACCCTTATCATTCTTTTAGACTGCTAGAATCGTCTTCTAAAAACTTACTCTCTCAACTTCCTTTCAGTTTAACTTTGTTTGAAGAATGCTAGTTAACAAAGTAATCCTTTTGGAACACAAATTTGATTATCACTTTGTTACTCAGAATTCCCTACTGTCTACCCATCTCCTTCAAGATGAGAATCAAGAATATGAGCAAGATAAATGAAGATCTTTATTACCTTGCATCTCCTATTTAGTTACCTTGTAGAATGTACCCCATGTACGTGGTCACTACCAAAAATGAATTGTGACGCAAGTGTTTCTGGAACAAAATAATAAATCAACAAATTGACATAATCCCTTAAAATATAAATAAAAACCTTAATATATCCAGATGAGGCTGTTAACACCATTTTTGCAAAGGTTAGCAATATATAATTTACTCAAGGATTTATTATATGAGACAGAAAAAAATTAGGTAGTGGTTCCTTACGACAAGGACACAGGACAAAAATAGGATCACCTAAGAGATCACAGATGATGAAGTTACTGAGTTTAAGTAGAAATTTCTCATGATACTTATCACATGTATCATGACTGAGGATGTGTACATATCCAGACCATGATCAATCCTTCTATTAAATAAGGCCCAAATATGTTATTCTTTTGATGAGGAGGAGGATGAAATTCCACTATATAAAATATTAGAGAATTTTTACTTTTTTGGCATATGTAATTCTCAACAACCATTGGGGAATCAAGGCAGACCCAACACCAAGAGCATTGCCTCCACGTGCACACTACCTCACAATGACATGGCATAGTAAGAGGTAGTGTTCCCTCCTCACATGAGGAAAAGAAAGCTCTTTATCCAGCTGGAGGTCTTAGAGTCACTGCAAACCTCATCTCTCTAGATTCAAACTCACATTCTTTCTACTTTTGATCAAAGATAATCAATGCCTACCTATTCCATAAAATGTGGGGGTGAAATTAGTTGCCTGAATCAATAAGCCCTGAAAGTGTTCTTACTGAGCTGCCAGACTTACAGAGATCGCAGAACAAGTTGGTTGCACTTCCATACAATCAACTGAACCCCTGAGGAGACAGGAATGGAAGAGAGTAGAAAGTAGAGATGAGCACTGAAAGAGTAGTGCCTGTGCAATGCTGGTGATGGTACCTGTGCAGCTGGAGCCCCCTGTGCACTGTACGTTGACAGGCAGGTCAGCTCAGGCTTGCCTTCTAAGACTTCCATTCATTTGGTGTATACCACATTATGTATTACTGGTTTTACATGCCTGTCACTAGGAGATAAAGATTAGAGACAGAAAATTGCCTGTCTTTGAATACAGCAAATTTTGCAACACAGGTATTAAGTACAACTTGCTATGAATATTAGGTATCAAAAAGACCACTTAAAATAATAGCTACTCTTTATCTAATTACATGAATATACAGGAAATGGTATCTTTTTAAGGAAAGTCAAATGTTGACTCAATGCTGTTTAAGTATACTTTTATTTATTATTACATATAGTTTATTAGGCTTTTTACCAGTACTCTCATTTCTCAGAAGCCTCAGGCACATATGTGAAATATAAATAGAATAATTAAATCCAAGAGCTAAAAATCCTTACAAAGGAAAACAATGTAATTTTATTGTTTGCAATTTAATTTAAAAATCACTTAAAACATGTAGCAACTTGAAAATTTAATAAAGTCTTTTCCCTCATACACAAAATAAAATTGACTCTAATAAGCCTCCTCCTGTTATTCTTTATATAGTAACGCACTCTTTATATTCTTTATAATTTGCCATACTTGGAATTGTTTTTTTGCTTTCTTTCACAAAGTATTTGATAAAATATATGTATCTATGTATGCATATTTCTATTTCTGAACTGTGAGTCTGTATGCAAGAAAAATTGTCTCTAAACAGCCATGACCATGAAGCTTCCTTCTTTTGCTTGGTTAAAGGGTGACATTAGAGAGGAATCAAGTCATTTCAATTAGGAAGTCCTATAGCTTGCCAATAAAGTGTTTTTCTTTCTGAATAACTGGATAAAACCTTTATGAAGGAATGAGGCAGCAGCCATCATCAACCGAATGCAGGGAAATCAGGTAGCCAGGGTAGGTTATGTACTAAGTCACCTGCCATGGACAAGGACCTTAATGGCTCTTTTTAAAATCTATTCTGCCAGTATACATTATGTAGGTAGTGGTGGAAGTCTTCCAGACATTCTGAAAGTGATGACAGAATTTTCTGTCCTCACTTTGTTCATTTTAGCTCAGCACTTTAATAGATGGTTCTGGGCAGGACCAGAAGTTGTAAAGAAGAGCATAGGAAAGGAGAGAGGGAGTTGAGAGACTGAGCTGATGGAGGTGAGATACATCCCCCATCTTGCCCTCTCATTGGAATATGATAATTTCAGGGATTTTTTTAGACTTCTCCATATCTGGACGTCACCTTTGACTTACCCAAAGTCAAGGTCAAGGTCTACAACATAGTAAGAGCTCAATATATAGTAAGATAGATGGAGGAGGAATAGAGTACAAACAACGGGTTTCATTTTCTTGGGCTTATCTCTGTCTCTGCCACTATCCATATATTCTTCCCTTCTATAACAAGAGCATAATCCTTCCCAGTCTTTGATCCTCAATTTGTATTTGTTCTTGCCATTTCTGGGTTTCCCATAAGGTTCCTTTGGCTTCCCTGCACAGTGTCAGTTCTGAACCATGCAACACAATTGAGCATTTTTCACCATGGAATTACCAAATCTTCAAATCAAAAATTTGTTTCAAATTAATAATGTTTCTTCATCTTATTTCTGCTTATTTTCCTCAATCTTTTAAAAATCATTCTTTTGGGTACCTCTGCTTGAAATGTAGCCATCTCTACCTCTTGCCTCTCTTGCATTCTTTTTGTTTCAGACCCTGCTGCACAGACCCTGCCAGCTCATTTCTCTCATTCTAGGCTGATTGTGTTGCAGTTGTTTTCTAAGCAGACTTCCTGACTATATTCTCCCCACTAAAGTTGATACCATCCACTAAAGAACAATTAATTTTCCCAAATTACTTCTCTGTTCATGTTACTCTCTGATTTAAAAATCTCCAGTGACTCATTATGGCTTAAATCAGTAGTTTCCTAGGATTTCAGATATGAAAAAGCAGTAAATAAAGCAATTTAAAAAATCAAAACTAGAAATAAACTAGCAAAAGATGCCACCACTTTTATTTCTCCTGGTAAGGATAGTTTTAAATTTTCCATTTACAATAGCCATCATTACATTTAGGGAAAGACATTTTAATTATAAAATATGGGAAGGGCAGTCTCAGAACAGAGGACAAACTTTTAAATTGGAAACTGCTTTTGTGAAAGGCCCACATCATCTTTATCTCCTGGTTCTCGACTTCTGACTATGTTCCTGCCACAAAGGGGTATGCCCCCAGCTCTGCTCATGTGCCTTCTGTCTTTCTTTCTGATGACAAAGACTGCCCAATCTGATCACATCTGAGACCAAGCACTTTGAAGAGAAGCTGTCTGACATGTTGTCCAACCTCTTTGGGCCTCAGTTTCCTTCTCTTTAAAATGAAGGCTTTGAAACTGATAATAGTAATATTTCTTCCAGCTTAGAGCCAATGTTGTTGATTGATTCGTTGACCTAAACAAAATTTATTTGTTGAAACACAGCTTTCTATTTCATGAACTCAAATGAACAGTCTCAGAATTGCTAGCAAGGATTTTCCCATCAGAGGATGAGGAATAAATCAAAATAATAAAATTGAAATCATTCCTTATTCATACCTGGTTAGCTTGCCATCTTTAAACTGGGAAGGCATGGAATATCTTGAGTAAAGACAGACAGAATGATGAAAATACTCATTCCATATACATCATGTTAAAGTGAGATGAAAAAAAATCACCAAAACCGTAAGTTTGTATATCTACCCCCTCATTTCATTTAACACAAAAGAATCTTTGATTTAACTGATGCAATTGCTTTTAGCTCTTTTGGTTGTTGTCTTTTTCCTCCAAGAGACCTCCATCTGTGGATAGAGTTCCAACTGAGATAGAGTTCAAATTAAGGTTACTAACAGATGGGAGGAGGAGCAAAGTTTTATACAAAAAAAATTTATGGCAAAGGAATATGAAGCTTGCAGTCCCAGTCTTAACAGATGAATGCAATCTCAGGTAATGGTTTGGTAGCTTGTCAATGCCATTTGGGTAGAACTAAGTAAAAAAGAAAAAAAATGAGTGCAGAATATGGAACCAGGGTCCTTCTCTTCTTTGCAGAGTCCCCGAATCCCCCTGCAAAGCAAAATCAATTACAAATTCATTAACTTTCAAGACAATTGAATTTGAAAGACTCCATACCACTCTGGTACAGTAGTAGAGAGAACACAAAATACTTGACTGTAATATATTCATGCATGCATCTCTGAGGGTCAGTATTTCAGATCTGTTTTGTGAAATGGGGGGGTTCTCAAATATTTTCTTCGTATTTATATCAGTACCACACAAATGGATGGACTTTTTGGGAAAAAAAAAAAAAGATGTCCTTTCTGACTTTATGTCTTCCTGACAAAACATTATTGGTTCAAAATTCAATCTGTCTCCATGTTGTCATTCCTGACCAAGCTCACATCTAGCCTCTCAAAGTCACTTCTTCCTTTGTTCTCCTTCCACATATCTGACTCTGATAGTCAAATGGAGGTGTCTCTGGATGCCTCTCTCCTTATATGAAAATGGAATGTTTACTTCTGGTGTGGACAACTTTTGGTTCTTTTTGGTGCTTCACGAAGTGCAGGAAGTGGCTATTAGCTAGTCATACTACTGGAAAGAACCCATCACCACTGAGGTGCAGCCATGGTTTAGAATGTGCAGAATGCTACATGTTCACTACCTGAAAATTGTTTTACTCTCAGTATCCTGCAGATGGCTTGGGAAGCATGCAAAGATGAATCATATCCCATAGTTGCTTGGTCACTTTGATAATTTACCCCTAAGATATCAAAGAGAGAGAGAGGGAGAGAAGGAGAGAGTAAGTGAGAGATACCTTGGTCGGTCTCCCATATATTTGGCTTCATTGGAAACAATATATAAATGACAATTTTTTATCTTTATCATACACCTAATCGTATAGAAGTTGATTTATTCCCCACCTTTTGTCAAATGTATGCCCCATATTTTAAAAGTTACTCATGAAGTAAATTAAAATAATAATAATGAATCAAAATCTTGGGATGGTTGCTCTCTGTATTCTTTAGAGTGTATATATTTTGTTTCCCCCTTTTCTTGTATTATTTATATGTATTTCCAATGAGTAATTAAGGGATTGTATTAGTTGGGATTCTTCAGAGAAACAAAACCAATTGTGTATGTATATGTGTGTGTAATTATAAGAAGAGATTTATTTTAAGGAATTGGCTAATGGATGCTGAGTAGTTCCATGAACTGCCAACTGCAAAATAAAGACCCCATAAAGCTAGTAGTGTAATTTCAGTCTGAGAGTGAAGACCACCCTGGATTAGCAGAAGGCATATGTCCTAGTGCTACAAGGAAGGCCAGTCACAAAGGACAGAAAATCCCCTTTTCCATTCCATTTAGCCCTCAGTAGATTGAATGGTGCCCTTCAAAGTGAAGGAAGCACAAAAGATTAAGATGGTTCACAAGGTGATGGGAGAACCCCAGAGTAGAGAATGACGTAATCTATATACATGTATGTACATATATAGAGATATGTGATAGATATGTACAATCAATTAAAAAAAAGGTATCCCTTAAATACCAAAACACAATAAAATGAAGTCAAGGAAGGCACCACTACTGCCTCTCCTAATTCAAATGCTAGAGTCACCCAAACCAGCTCATCCACCACCCCAATGAGTACTTACTCTGGAAAGCTGTTGACTTAGTCAAATTTGTTTCTGAGTTTTTCCAATCTGTTTTCTCCACTTTGTGTCTCTTGAACTCTTGTGCTCTCTACATGCTGACAGTGGTTCCTTGCTATTCTCAGCTTTCTCTGTGCCTGCAATCTTTTCGGGCTACATTCATTCCTCTGTCTTTTCTGCTCTTGAGTGGGGGCCAAGTAAATGTTTCAGAAAATTTACTTCAGAGGAACTTATGGATGAGAAACATATTCAGTTCCATTATCAATTCCCTGAAATCTGAACTATTATCACACAGGGTTTAGAACTCTGTGATCACAAAAGGTCTAGCAAAATGTAACGACCCACAACAATGATTGGAGAAGACTTCATTACCCGTGTTCATACAGCTCTCACTTTCACACTTGCGCAGTTTTGACCTGAAGTTCCCAAGACCTGAAAAAGAATACTAACTTACATTTTGGTATTGTCCTCAAAAGTGAAAATAAAAGAATGCAAAGTCAGAATTTTGAAAATAAATTTCCATCCTTATCCACTTAGTGCATTCTTAAAAATACTTTTCATCAAAAACAAATAAAAATTTTAATTAAAATTGTTAGTGAAAACAGAAGTGGCATAGATTTTCAGATCACTCCAAACTCAATACCTTGAAGGGCTGAATCTGAAGACTTCTTCTGAACTTAAATAATTTCAGCCTAAACCAGACATTACTAAACACCTTCTAAAATCACTCAATATTGTATTTATCACAAAACCTTATTACTTCTAAATTCAAATTCTTGTTACCATTTGTATCACTCCAGTAGTTTTATATCAGTAAGGACACTGACAATGTTGAATGATTTTAAAGAAGCATTTATTTTAACAGGTATTGTAATCTGGCAGTCTGTGAAACAAACACAGGTTTATCACCAAGAATAAAAGCATTCAGATATTGAAGGGATGCAGTGAAGACCTGGTGTGATGGCTCAAGAACCCTCTTGCAACCTCCATAGAACTTTCTGGTTATAGAGACCATGATTCTGGGTCCAAACTGGCTGGTTCTGTTATCATCACCCGCATCACCTTGTCCCTAGGCAAGGGTTTCGATTATGTATTAGTTTCCCGTGACTGCCTTTACAAGCTCCACAACTTAGCACAATAGAAACCTATTCTCTTCTAGTTCAGGAGGCCAAATGTCTGAAGTCAATTTGCTGTTTGGGTTGGTTCCTTCTGGAGTCCTGAGGGAGAAGCAGTCCCAGGCCTCTCCGCTGGTTTCTCGTAGAGTCTCACTGCCCTTGCTGTTTCTTCGCTTGTGGTTGCTTTGCTCCAATGTCTGCCCCTATCTTAACATGATGGCTCTCAGTCACTGAGTGGCCTTTCTTCTTCTTATAATGTTACTTGGATGTAGGTCTCTCATCCAGCATCATCATCCCATCTATAATTACATCTAGAAATAACTTAATTCCAAGTAAGTTTGCTTATTGTGGATGTGAATTTTAGAAGGTCACTATTTCAACTCACTGTTCAACCAAGTTAAACAATGTTAATGTTAAGAATACTGTTGCCTAATTTGTTTATATATAGAGATAGATATATCTATATCTATATTATATCCCTTTATTAATATGCAGTTAGTGGAATAAAGCTCTTAGAATAGACCTTTATACAAGCTCCTTTATAGTCCTTTATACAAGTATGAATGTATGTTTTAGCTGTTCATTATAGTTCATATAACTATTCATTATATGAATATAACAGATATCAATAAAAGTATAAAATAAACTAAATGAATAAAAGCATAGAATAGTGTAAGTCAAAATATCACAGTTACTAAATAAACACAAGTTTATCTTTATTTGTCATAAATTTCTTTGCTACTCTTAAACAATTCCAAAAACCCTAAAGAATAGTGCTTTTTCTTACGGCACCCACTGACACTGTACCTCTTCTATGTATTCTTTCCAAACTTTCTATCCTTTTAAAAAAAGGTCCAGAAGCAAATCCCGGCATGAGATACTGTCGCAGCAATGGAAAAGGGAAAGAACATGACACTAATCCATAGCTTGATCCTGGGTGACAGAGGACAAAAAATCCATCAAAAACAAGAGTTGCTGCTGGTTGCCAAGATACAAATTGACAAACCTTGTTGGACCTAGATAACAAACTCACTTTAATTAAATTGCCGCTGATTGAGCTTTGGGTTGTGATTTTTCATATTGAGAATGGCTCTGTGGTGGACCTGCTCAGGTCTCTTGGCATAAAATTGTGAACTTCTGACCATATATCAAATCTTAGAGCTTACTTGTTGCCAGGCCCGAGTGGCAGATGTGGACATCATACCTGATTTGCACTGATCATAAAGTGCAGATGCTCCCAATCTGCAGGCCCAGGTGACCTTGCCAGGATACCTAGTAAGAGTTGGGGGGGGGGGCATATTCACCTGTTTATAACCACCTGGATGCTGGTGGAAAAAAGGGAAACATACACAAAGCAGAAAAAAAGAGGTTGTAATGCTTTATTATCTTTCTTCTTCCTCCATTTGTGTGGGAAATATGTTCAAGTGGGACCTGACAGAACTGAGATCCATTTCTGAACTGGATTTCCAGTAGTTCCTGGCAAGTGTCCATCTGGGTCATGTGAATAAGCATATATGATCATTTATTCAACCTGGCTCCAGGGCCATCCAAATACAGCAGATGTGAAGGGGTTCACCTGAGTCTGCTTATTCAAAGGAAGGTAGCCAAGTAGAATAGTGTAAAGCTGCTCTTGGTTGGAATCCCTGTCAGAGTATACTGTATGTTCACAGATCTTGTCATGCTGTGATTGAACAGCACTGGTTGACCAAAATCAATTCAGTACCTCCAATAATGTGATTACCTGTCCCTCTGTCCTTCCTCCTAACTCAGCCCCCCATTCATTAAACAACTTCTTTCATATTAATCATCTTATTAGTCCTTCACACCACTCAAAATGTTCTCTTTATCTTTAAAGCCCATGTTTTCACATAGGAGAGTAAAGATTGTTGGGAAACCAAGTCAGTCCCAGCCACCTGTCTGTCCATCTCTCTTCCCAACGCTGTGTGAAATTGCTGTGTCCCTATTACTTTTTGATTGAGGATGGCTTTTAAACCCTTGTTGTTACCACCTGATAAGGGACTGGTATCAAAAATCTATAGAGAACTCACACAACTCTACAAAAGCAAATCAAGCAACACTCACAAAATGATATGAAGACTTAAATAGGCACATTTTTAAAGAAAAAAACGAAATGGTTAACAAGCATATGAAAAAGTGTTGACCACTTTTTATCAGGGAAATATGCAAATTAAAAACACAGTGAGTTATCACCTCACATCAGTAAGAACAACCAGTATTAAAAAATCAAGCAAACACAAACAAATATAGCAATTTTGGAGAACACAGGATGTGGAGAAACAAAGAATGTGGACAAAAATTAACCCTCTACATTGCTGGTGGGAATGTAGATGAGTCCAGTCATTATGGAAAGTCGTGTGAAGGACTCCACTCCTAGGAATGTATCCAAAGGACACAAGAACATTACTTTGAAAGGAAACCTGCACCCCTATTGCAGCACTATTTACAATAGCCAAACTATAGATACAACTTAAATGCCCAAAAACAGATTAGTAGAAGAATAAGGTGTGGTATGTACATACAATGGAATACTACTCAGCAATCAAAAAGATAAACTCATGCCATTTTCAGCAACATGGATGGAACTGGAAGGATTAATGCTAAGCAAGACAAATCAGAAGGAAAAAATAAGTATCAGATTACTTCACTGTGGAATAGTAAAGACAAGCAAAGGGTCAGCAAAAGATAAGCCTGAATGCTGACCATCCAAATGCTGAGGCATTCAAAACAGGAAGGGGATATAAAAGAGAGGGAAGTGTGAATAAAGGGATGGGAAGAGCACAAGGAATACAACGAATTATGGTTATGGACTATGGGTAATTTATGGTGGGAGAATGACATAGGAAAAAAATGATATACTTCCAAAAATGAACAATGATGTGAAAAACTAATATATTTAAATTTTTTAATTTAATTTTTAAAAAGCTCAGTTGAAAAAAAATTGTTTTCATTCCTACCCTATGATAAATATTTTTTTAACATCAAATAATTTATTTAAATATAAATTTCATAGCTTTGTAATTCCCGGTATTACCCTCCCCACCCTCCCTGATCATTTTCCCTCTGTCCCACCCCCCTTCCTGGAGTTGTGTACTTCAATTTGGTTGTTAGCTTTTTTTGTTGCTGTTTTTGAATTTTCTTCATAGCTTTTTGTTTATCTTTCCCAAGTCCCATATAATAGTGAAACCATTTGGTGTCTGTCTTTATCTTTTTGACTTGTTTCTGTTAATATGATTTCTTCTAGGTGTGTCCATGTTATCATAAATTCATCTAATTTATCATTTTTAATTGATGAGTAATATTCCATTGTGTATATATACCATATCTTTTTTATCCATTCATCTGTTTTGGGGCATTTGGGTTGTTTTCATGTTGTTGCAATTATAAATAGTGCTGCAATAAACATGTGGGTGCAGGTGTCCCTTTGTACCCATACTGAGGTCTCCTTTGGGTAGATTCCCAATTGCTGGGTCAAAGGGTAGTTCCATTTACATTAGTTTGAGGGCCCTCCACACCGCTTTCCATAGTGGATGGACCAGTTTACATTCCCACCAGCAGTGTAAGAGTGTTTCTTTCTCTCCACATCCATGCCAGCACTCGTTGTTGCCTGTTTTTTTAATGTAGGCCATTCTCACTGGTGTAAGGTGGTGTCTCATTGTGGTTTTTATTTGCATTTCCCATATTGCTAGTGACATTGAACAATTTTTCTTGTGCTGTTGGCCATTTGTATGAAAAAAAAATTTTAATAAGCTCTCCTGACAGTCTATCATCTATTTACTACTGAAAGCTATGATAATGAATTCTCTATTTCTGTGCCCAATAGTCTAGTTCAGTCTAGTTCAAATATTACTCTGATTTGAAGTCATCTTCAGCTCTCCAAGGCAAATATAGTTTTGTATAGTTTTCCTTCTCTAAGTTCACAGATCTTTATGGAAAGCTTTGTACCCCTTTTACTCTTGCTGAGTTAAATTCCTTGAATGTGAGAAATAGGGAATGTTATTATTTTCAAATATTGTTCATTATCAGGCTAGTATGTAGTAGATGGTCACTATAAGGATCAAGGGAATAAACATTGTGGAGTGCATGTTGTATTTCTTTATTCATTTTATCCAAATATACTATGTCAAAATCTTAATCCCAAAACTGTAATGTGAAAGAAAAAGCCACTTTCTTTTGTATTACACCATCTGATTTATGGCGATGACCCCTTTAGATGTCTGAACTGGTGGTAAGCTAACCTGTTCTACTCTGTGTCCTTCCTCCTTAGTCTACATGGTACTGGCCAGTCCAAGCTCTTGGATATCACCAAAGCACTGAGGTGGAGTCCACAGGTCTCTGATCCTAAGTAGTTCAACATAAGAATCTGCTCAAACATCAAATACCATAGTCTAAACTCTCCATCTTGGCCTTTCAGACCCTACTGTTCACAGTCACACATTGCATATTGTCATCTACTTGCCATTGTATGAGTTCTGTGTACTTATTTTATCTTGAGAAGTTATCTGCTGCCCAGAGGGTGACAAGGAAAGCAAACTGTAATACCATGCTTTTCATTGATAGAAATTTTCTTTTCCTCCCTTAAGCTCAAAAGAAACATTTTCAGTCTTGGTTGAGGGCCAGGAAAGGGAGTTGAGAACCTCAAACTTCTAGCTGCTTCTTCAAGATACCTTTTTTTTTTTTCCAACTAAGGAAATTATTTATGGAATTATTTTCTGTTGTTTTTTTTTTTTTTTTCATATTCAACCAGATATGAGGATCTAAACTTTGTGAATAGAAAATAACACTGATGATGTTTACTCTGGGGCAACAGTACAGTGAGCTAGTATGATTAGGAGACCAAAGATGAAAATGAGAATAAATCAGTGGATAAAACAATCCCAAAATAAAGCAGATTAAATAGTTGAAGTATTTTCTTTCTCTTTCTTTGACAAAGCAATATTGTTGCATTGATATTTGGACTAGCAATAGATTCTTTGGTTACTGGAGCTTGAGACGCACTATTAGCGTCATTGCTTTGTGTTAGGTAGAGATGTCATGAATTCATGTCACTTTTCACATGACATACTGTGTTGTTCGGTCACGGATGAGAGTCCAAGTTGTGTTCAAATCAAAAAGGAAGGCGACAGGTCACTATCAATAAACTCCATGCTCTACCATGTGATACTTCTTAGATGCAAAATACATACTACCTGTAGCCCAGGGTGATTTAGAAATGCCTCTTGTTACATTGAAAAGCAAGCAGCATCTTTAAACTCAGTTGGAGTGGTCAAAACTGGAATGTTTCTTTGCGTGTGGAGTCCTGTGCTGTCCTTGGTGTCTGCATATTAGCTCTGAATTTTCACAATTCCTTACTTAGGGCAAAAGTCATTCTTAGTTTTACTGTACTGATGAAGAAATTAAACCCCAAAGAGATCAATGAGTCTTGAGCCCTAAATGACTAATCAGTGATACAGTCAAATGAAAATTTGGGCCTTTAACTCTAAGTACCATATTCTTTTACCACAGATGTGTTTTTCAACACTCAAGAAGAGGTTGGGACTCCCCAGTTGCATTCAGGCTTTCATCTCCTTGCACTTTCTGCCAAAGTACCTAGAGACTTGGTCTCTTCTCTTGCAGTATTGCATCCAGCAGAGAAGAGCAATTTACCCTCTGTGTTATGGATCATACAGTTTTACTGGGTTCCTCTTTGAGTATCCAGAATATACCATTTACCAATTACACTGCCTCTAACCCATTGTCCAATGGAAGGAACCTCTTAGCTCTTCCTGGATCATTTGTTAGTCTAATTTCCAATTTTTTTTAGTATTTCCTTCACATGAAGTCTAATTTCCAATTTTTTTAGTATTTCCTTTTCATGAGTCTATAATACTATATCTGCTTTCTAGATGACTGATTCATCCCTATCAGGGAGGATTTATTCTCTGCTCTCAAGTTTTATCTGTCATTTGACATTATTACATACATGTGACTGCTTCCACTAGCTTCACCGCTCAGAATTAGCAGCTCTGTCAGCCAAGTTAAAATAAAATGGATTTTGCACAACTTTTCCCTTCATGTTTCTCTTTCAGTGATGAATATTTTTCCATACATCTGATTATTGTAGAGAGATTTTCAATATACTCAAATATTCATTCTGCCTCATTTACCTCCAGGGTTTCTTACATGTTTCACTAGAATCCCTGCATGTAAATGATTTAGATTTTATTGTACAAGTAAAGATATGTATCAGCATATTTTCAAAACTAATATTTCTTCACATAACATTCTATCTCCTTTTTCCTCTATCCTGTCCTTGCCCCTATACTTTCTCCCTTGTCCTAATATTTTGAAGTACATGGATACATATTTCATAATAGTGCAGATACATGTGCTATTATGACCAAGATTCGAGTCCCACAGTAAGTGACAAAAGCAGTAGATCTCATATTCACCTATGAGCCATTCCCTTCCATATTCCACTACACTCTCAAGTCACAGCAGAGACCTGAAGACAGACCTTCTGGAAACTAGAGTTGGCTAAAAAAAAAGTGAGACTTTTAAGAGGTGGCTAAGCTTTGAGTCAGAAAACTAGGATATGGACCCTACTAATTTTATCTGTAAAATCACTTAATATTATCACTAGAAGATAAAGCAAGTACTAAATGTTGATTATCCAAAATCCAAAATGGGGATGTATTGTTGGTGCTACCATCAGTGTAAACTTTCCTCTCTCTTCTCACTGAAGTCCCTGCCTCTATGAAGCTCATGTTCTGGTCAGAAATTGTTTATAAAAAATGGAACCCAAACTAACACAATGATCAAATAAATTCAAAAGCAGGAGTATAATCATTTCCTGTGAAAGACTGAATCTGAAATTGAGAAATTTTTTGGAGACAAGGCAGTGATTTTCTTCTCTTCTTTGTTCCTTTTTGCTCAAGTTTCATGAACCTTTGTGTCTTTTTGTTCTTGTTCATGGTGTGATTATCTTCCTTTCTGTTGACCAACTCTGTCTATTCCAGTTATATGTAGTAAAAATAACATATATAAAGGTAAAATCACCAATGATGTTCACAATCCCCCAATGATATAGACACATCAAATTCAGTTTCCTGTTTAGATTTACTATTATGTGGAGTCAATGTGATTTTTACTTTAAGCTCATGATGACTACTTTCATTTGTATATGGAATTACCATCAATAAATAGCATCATTTGATTTGAGGTATTCTAAAGTTTAACAATTTGAATGGGAAACTGAAAGCTTAAGTAACAAAGTAGCTACTTATTATTGCTTTTTTTCATACCTTCAAAAAGGGAAGTAATCTGCAAAATTATGTCTTTTTTTTCAGTGTTAGCAAGTTGTATCAGTCTTTACTAAAAAAATCAACAAAATCTTTATAGCATTTAAATTAATTGTGTGTGTATCTTAAAGGTCATTTTAAAATGTCATGATTACTTTAGGAAATGTATATTAGCTTTCTGATGGCATGACTACAGGTTATTATGGCTATTTAATAAATCTAAATTTTAGACACAGATAAGAGATGACTATATTTGAATCAAAACACACATTTTAATTTCCAGAAAGAACAGAGCAGGTTGGTTTACATACATAATGCCAAATTTTTCTCTTTCAACAAATGCCTGATGTGATTTCTTTGATTCATATTTGTAAAGTGTACAATGGCTCATTGGTAAAGTGTTTACTTCCCTATATATTTGATCTATATATACAAATATATATTTGTATATTTGTATAAATATATATACAAATATATATATTTTAGTTCTTTGTATATAGTTCTATCAAAACTGTAAAGAACTAAAAATCTTAATACTTACTAGTATTTTCCAAGTGATTCCCTGTGTAGAATTAAATTTAAACTTGAAAAATTCTAGACTTAACCAACATAAATTACATATTTCTTTAGACTCATTTCTTAAAACACTGACCACTGTGAGATATTTACAGTGACTGATTCACTTTCTGAAAGCTTAAAAAGATCAGAGATTTTCTTGCCACTACTGTTAATTAGTGTTACTTCCAAGGAGAAGAAAACTTCTCCTGCAAAAATTTCCTTAATTTTGAGGTGGTTACTAATCACAGGGGGATAGAATTATATGAGATTACCTAGAGTTACTTACTATTCTGACACTTTAAAATTGTTACTAAATCCAAGACAAATATAATTTTATTATAACTTCTATACATTTTTCCTCTTAGAAAAATGCCTTATGTTGAGCACTATGCACCTTTTGAATTGTCTAGACTTCTTAATTACAAGGGAATGATTCTTCTTTTGTCTTTTATATTAAATAGTAGGGTATTGTCCAAATAATAGAGCCTGTGATTTGAATGGTTAAAAGTGAATAAATTGGTTTTATTTTATTAAAAGGAAAGTAATTTGCATTTATTTTTAATAATACATGATTTTAATTCAAAGTTAACTGGTGAGAACTGTTTTTATATAAAAAGAATAATGTCTTCTTTAGGCTTAAATGTGTTAAATAAATGCATCAAGTATCTAAAAAGAAAAGAAATCATGGATTCTGTGGAATAACTATAAAAATATTCGACTCTCCTTTTCTTTTCTCTTTTTTTTTTTCATATCATTCTGACTTTGGATACTCTGATTTTGACACTTTGAACATATGATACTTTTATCTAAGAGAACTGAATTAATTTTCCAACCCTAGTGTAGGTAATCTAGCATCCCCTGGGCCTGACCCACACTTATACTCCCAATTCCTTCTATTTAGTCTGAATGGTCATGGATTCTCCTAATTTAAACAGGTTTTTTTATATATAATTTTTCCCCAAAGTAATGACATATATATATACATATATAGATATTTATATATCTATATTGTCTACCCTGAGCTTCTCTCATTACCTTCTCACCTGTGAACTATCATTTTTAACTTATTGTGCCCATCCCTTCCCCAGTTATACCCTCTCCCCCTTCTTGTTCTATGTTTTTTATTCTGCTAACAGTTAGTTGTTAAACATGTTTTTAATAGATGTAATAGTATCACTACTTTTCTTTCTAATATCTAGTATATCCCTTAGCATTTGGTTGATATGTTTTAAATTGAAAAAAAAAAAAAAAAAAAACAAACCAGAATATTAACCATAAATGACAATTTTAAAATGGAATAATATTCAGTTGTCATCAAGCTAATTTTTTTCTGCTGACAGCAGAAAAATAGAATTTCCTTAAAATAGAAGAATTAAGGAAACTATGAGACTATTAATAAATCAGGAGAAAAAATATTGGATAGTTTCACCTATTTGAGGATTTTAAGGAAACAAAACAGATGGATGGACAAAACAAATAATTCAGTGGTCTTAGAAAATAGAAATGAAGTTACCAGAGGGGAAGATGGTAGAGGTAGGAGCAAGGAAGATTCAATAAGTGGTGGTATTTTTTAATGTAAGTGAACATGGTGTGATCTAAATTTGTTTCTAGAATATTTAATTTATATAGAAGTGAAGGCAGGACTTAGTACATACTAGTTATCCCACACATTCTTTTAGTATAGCTCAGAACTAAATGGTCTTATGCCCGAAAACAATACAAACTCTATGATTAGATACTTTGATAGCAAATTGATACTATGCTACTTTAAGCAGTATTTCTGGGAAAACAGTATATTGACAGGTTCACTGTATTTTTTGAGCATATTCAAACAATGAACAAAGGTCTAATAAAGAACCACATAAACCCTTAAAAACTATGAGAATTGGAAGAAATATAGACTAGGTAGAACTATGAGTATAAGCATAGGTATGGGTATGTATAGGTATCGTCCTTTTCTGTTTCCTTTTCTAACCAATGTTGTCACATTTTGGTGTCAATACATCTGAAAATAAACCACAGTGAAGACCAGAGGAGTACATTTACTAATAGGTTTTAGCTGCTGAATCTTAGTTTGAATTTTAAATTGCATATAAGACAATTCTGCAAGATTCATGTGGAATATTTTTTATGTCAATGTGAAATTATTAATTTTCTTTTTTTTCTTTCTTTTATATATATATATATATATATATATATATATTTGAGACTAGGTCTCGCTATTTTTGCCCGTGGAATCGCAGGCTTTCGTTGCCCGAGGTACCACAGACTCAAGCAATCCCCAGCCTCAGCTTCCCAGGTAGCTGGGATTACAGGCGCGCGTCACCACGCCCAGCTATTTTTTTGGAACTAGGTCTCCCTACGGGCCCCAGGCGGGACTTGAACCGCGATCCCTAGCCCCGGCCACTTCATAGGCTAAAGCTTACAGGCACGAGCCACCGTGCCCGGCCTGAAATTATTAATTTTCTTTGGTCACAAATATTCTCATGGAGCTAGGAAAGATGAGGTCTAAATAACCAATCAACTTTGGGAGATAATGAGTAGCTATTTCTTATCAATGATTGGAAAGTTTGAATTGTAAAAAAGAAATGCATTTTAAAAAATTAATCTGAATATAAATCTTTAAACCATAAAGAAATCCATATCCTTTGCATTATTTTAATAAAGAGGACTAGAAAGTTAAGAATAAATATGAGGTCGTTGTTCTAATACGTATTCTTCTTCTCCAGTGCAGTGATGAGGGTAACAATTATTTTGCCTAGAGACTTCACATATGTTTGACTTGAACCACTAGCAAGATAACATTCCGCCATAGTTTGTCAGCCTCTGAAACAAATGTAGCAGCTTCCTCATTGCAAAACCTGACATGTTGCAATATCTGGTCATTTTTATGTCATGTACTTGTTGTATTTGTCATTATTCATCAAGATAGTCATTTTTCATAGCATATAATTCATATTTGTCCCATATTAGACTGGAATGGATAAAACTTTGTTAAAATATCATGCCTTCCAATGGATTTAAATTGTATGTATTTGTAGAAAATGTCAGGAAATTTCCAACAACTACATTAGTATGTCTCAGTAGTGTAAGAAAGAACTCTTCAGAGTAGCAGCAACAGCATATTAAGCATAAAGAAAGCAAATTGGTCCTTGGTGTCTTTTTTTTTCTGTTAGATTCTTGATATCAAGTTGAGGAAATATATTGAAGTTTCCTATTAAAAATAGATCTAGAACTATGTAAACTATTTGTCTTTGATTTTCTTGTTTTTCTCAAATTGAAGGATCTGAACCATGTACCCAGAGAAACAGACTTTTTCTTCCCTCATCGCATTTTGACTGCTTAAGCTTGGAATAATGCAGGCATTTAAGTGTCTGTTGAATACATGAGTATTTGACTGGGGAGTAAGGTATAGTATGAGAGATGGCACCATATGGACTAATTTGCCAGAGACAGAAAATGAGGAGTTGCTGTGGATAATAATTTGTAAGATATGTGAGTTTACTTCTTTTGCATAAAATGCTGAGAATTTACCTTCAACAAACAGGGCCATTACCAGACTAAGCTGCCTCAAGGAAAATATGTAAATCAGAGTATGTATTTTTATATCAGAAAGAGTGTTGGTTACTGTTTACTGATCAGTTAGGTGTATTAAAAAACTCTTGGGAGGAAGAGAAACTTCTCAAAGTTTCAGAGATGAGGAGGAAATGGGATTTTGCACATTATGTGCCCAGTTTGAAGGACAGGCAGAAGGTACATAGAGAACTACCAGTGGTCATTAGTTAAAGTCTAAGTCAGAACAGAGAAAACATGCATGATTCCTAAAGCTAATGACCTCCATCATGCCATCTATTCAGTCAAGACATGGAAAAGGGAACCTTATATTTTGACTATTTAAGCTTGGAGTAATGCAGGCATTTAAGTGTCTGTGGAATACACAAATAGTTGACTAGGGAGTAGGGTATAGTATGAGAGATGTAACCATATGGACTAATTTGCCATTTAGTGGTCCCCAGGTTTCCTAACACCAGAGTAAATAGAATATAATAGAAGGAAGTGCAGGAGAATGGCAAAAACACAAGTCCAATGAAGCTGCCTGCATTTAACTACCTTGTTGAAGAGTTTTGTGTCTAAAAAAAAAAAAAAAATGGAGTCTTAGATGATTCCAAAAATTTAGTTGCTATGCTATTCTCTTACCTATCCTTATAAAATCTATTCCATGTTTAGCTGAACAATAGCAAAATGTTACCACTGAACTTTTAAAGACTTACATTAAAAAACAGCCATGTTATTTTCTGGGATATTTCTTCACAGAGACATGGATTTAATACGCTTTGTCATGTAAATCATGGAGATAGTAGCAAAATTCACTTTTGGGGGTAATTTTATATAAATATTTAGATGAGATTTATTTTTACAGCAACAATTAGTGTACCAGTGGAGTGATAGGCAACCTTATAATTTTTCAGACAGCCCATTATGAAAAATGAAAAGCTAGCACAGTTCTCTTAATATTTGTTCTCAGGTACTGCATGAACTGCATCTTGTTCCAAGAGTTTTATCTCAAGGATTTATGATGAAGCTTAATGTAGACACAAGTCACTTTCTATTGAGAAAGGATCAAAGGCAGATAAGGAGAAACTTAACATCTTTGTGATGAAGGATTTTGTTTGGTGACAAGTTTTTCCATTGTCAACCCATGTTCTGTTAAATACAATAGCCCCACTGTGGAAACCCCTTATATACCCAAAGACAGATGAGCAGGTTAGGACACATTCTAATGAAATATTGCCATCTATAAAAATGGATAAATTTTTTACATTGTATCAATGTGGATAGAGGAAAGTATTATGCTAAGTGAATAAGTCAGCAGGAAAATGAACAAGTTAAGAGTGGTATCATTGTGCATGTAGAATACAGAGAAACAGAAGAAGCCTCAAGTAGAATCAAACCAATCACAAACTCTAAGATTGAGGAATTGAGGCTGCTGGAGTGGAACACAGTGGACAATGGTGGAGGATCATGGATGTCTGGTGTTGTATGTTGACATACATCTGAAGGATGTGATCTTAACTGTAAATCATACAGTGTTAAAACCAGTGTTAGCTCAATAAATAAAGTACATGAAAAATAAAACAGAGAAAGGAGCTTTAAAAAGAAAAAAGCTTCCCTTAATGAAATCTTTGATATAAATTAAAATTTTCAGTTCAGAATTTCTTCTTCTCTTTTGACTTCCTCCCTAGGATTAAGATAAAGATGAATTTTTTGTTCTCACCGTCTTTCTCTTCATTTCCAAATCTAAATATTTCTTATTTATTTTTACATTGCCTGTAAGAATGAACCTGAACAAATTTTAAACACACTGGATCTTCTTGTTCCAACTGAATAATCAGTGTATGTTGTCTTGTTAAAATTGGTTCACTGGTCTCCATTATACATGGTTGTCATGGGTTAGGTTTATGGCAGCTGGAAGAGTACAGGATGCAGTACACACTTTAAAAGCTTTCCTTTTTCTAGGTAAAATCTACAAGTGGCTTTTATTCAATGTCCTGCAAAATAATTCCATGAAACATGTGACTCTTTTTCAAATGGAAAGAAATGTCAACATTTTGATAAGACAATATCAAAACCAGAAATGTCCCTAGACAATTTTGCCCCTGGTGCTAATAAGGCATTGGGTGGAAGCTGGAGAGGGAGTATGCCAAACCTGTTTCCCCAAGACTGGAAAATCACATGCTCTCTAAAAATCAACTGCTCAGTCCCTCTCCCAGCACCCTGTCCTCCCCTCATACTCATTTCATGATGCTGCCCTGGGAGTGGAGTTCAGACACAAATTGATTCTTCACACTTTTCAATCATCTCCTTCACTGGTCACAAACCTCCTGACTACCAAGGTTTCCTCTATTTCTTATTTGGCCCCAATATTGAAAGCTTTTATCTAGTCACACATTGTATTTTTGAAGTATAGCTGTGCTTTCTCTACCAGCTAATGTCAGATATGACAACCAGATTGAGCTTCTGGATACCATGAAAGTACCTTCATTGGCACTCTGCAGAATTTAAGTCAAAACTAAGCACACCTTAAAACATTTTTTTGCACAACTGCATAAATGCATTGTTTATGCTGCAAATCTCTACTATTGTATCTTTGTTTTTGTAGAGAGAATTGAGCTGAACATAGGTTTTCTTTTCTGTTACTAGAGAGTGAATGACTTGTGTTTTGAAATCTGACAAATCTTTAAAACTTTACTAGTCATATGATCATAGAAAAGTTCTTTTACTTCTCAAAGCCCATACTAAGAAGTGAAGGAAAAATATAAAAAAATGTATACAAGGTCTGATAGATAAAGAACATGTCAAAAATGCTGCATTTTTTTCTTCAGAACTTTATTGATTTGCCACTTATTTACAAAAATATATGTTTGAGAGTAAAATTTCACATCACCATGTGCACTTGCTTACTTCCCCTCTGCCAAAACTTCAGTGCCAATATATCATACCATCTCTAAATTTATCTTCTATCTCTCTCTGTGCCTACTGTGACCACCATACTTATCACAGAATATAAGTTACTTTTGTTGTGTTTTCCCAGTTGTATTCCTTTGGTTGTTTATTGTTCACAAAAGAGTGAAATCATATGGTAGCTGCCCTTTACTTTCTTACTTATTTCACTTACTATAATTACCTCAAGACCCATCCATATTATCTCAAATGTCACTATTTCTTATTTTTAAATAGCTGAGTAGTACTTCATTGAGCATATGCACTACAGTTTCTTTATCCAGTTATCTATCAATCAACATTAGGTTGGTTCCATATATTGGATAGTGTGACTAATTTTTCTATGAACACAAGGGCCACATTTTTCTTTTCCTTTAGTGTTTCCATAGCCTGTGGGTAAATACATAGTCTTTGAATAAATACTGGGGTCATACAGCATTCTATTTTTAGTTTTGAAGAAATATCCATAGTTTTTCATAAAGGTTACACAAAACTACATTCCCACCAACAGTGAATGAGCTATTTTTTTCCACCTCCCTCTGTAACACTTGTTTCAGTTTTTTAATACAGGCTATTCTCACAGGTATAAAGTGATAACCTATTAGATTATAGTTTAAATTTGCATTTCCCTTATATGTAACTGATAATGAGTATGTTTACATGTGCCCGTGGACTATCTATATGTCTTCTTTGAAGAAGCATCTATTTAAATTTTTTACCCATGTTTTGATTGGTTTTGTGCATGTGTGTGTTTGCTGAGTTGTATAATTCTGATATATTTTGGGATTGAATCCCTTGTCAGATTATGATAAGCTTCTCCAAATTTCTGTTTTTGTGGTGTTTTCTTTCACTATACAAAAAGTTTTTTGTTTCATGTAGTCTCATTTGTTTATTTTTACTCTTCCTTCATTTGTCACTGGATGCTATCCGGAAATAAATGTAGCATTTGTCAAATTAACCACCTATCATTTTTTGTCATCATCATAATATCCTCCATATTTCTCAGCCAATGGATTTTTATTTTTATCTAATAAGTATTAAGTGTTTTATTGTAAAAGTAAAGAAGGTAGAAATTGGGTTTTTTTGTCTTTAAGTTATCAATATTTACAGTTTAAACATAAAGAAAGCAGTTAGTGTATTCATAAAGAATGGTCTAATAACAGAAACAATAGCGTTATACATACCAACATATGTATAAAATTTATAATTAAATATTAAAGTAAACTGCTAAACAATGACCACACATTTAGGACAAAATAATCCCTAATATATTAGGAAATGGCTTTGTCTTTAAATTTGTGAATTCATGAGTTACATAAATTGTGGCAAATATGTTACTTGTCCTTAAAGCCAGAGAAACAAGAATATATTTCTCTATATACCAAACAAAGCTCTAGGTAGTATTGATAGAATGTTAATGAAAGGTGCGTTCACTGCCCCCTAAGGAGCTTGCTGATAAGTGGTAAAAGAAGTCCATCGATTACAATGGAGAGAGATTAGTACAAGGATAGTAGATGTGTTCATAATACCATAAGCACATGGAACACAGAGTGGAGATGAAGCATAATTTCCTAGAGGGACTGTGCCACAACAGAATATAAGAGGTGAGTTGATCAAGTTGCTTAAAGGGTGACCTGGAGATCAGGCAGACCAGAGGTGTTCTAGGAAAAGGATATTTAACAAAATTAGGCAGAGGCTTCATAGAGCCTTAAGTTGCTAGAGGATGAAGTGTGAGGCTATGAGTGAAGGAAGACTTGGGTCTTCTGGGTCATATTAAAGAGCTTGAACTTTATTTTGTAGATAGTTGGGATCATGAAGGTTTTAAGTTAAGGAGTGTTGTAATTAGATTACAATTTGAATGAGTCCCTTGGTATCTCTATAGAGAATGGGTTTGGGGAAAATAAAGCTGATCTGTGCAAACGCTGAGGGACTGTGTTTGCAATTAGACTGAGAAACTGGAAACCAGGTATATGGAGGTTGGTATGGAGAGGAAGTAGTTACTTGACAACTAGGAAATATTATAAACATAAATTTATAACTGATTGGATGTTAAAGCTGAGTTGAGAAAGGAGTTTAAACTATTTGAGACTTGTAGTTTGTGTGGGTAGATGTAAAATGATTTTATTCACTGAAGATAGAGTAATAAAAAAGGAATGGGTATTTAGGAGTACATATGAGGAAGTAAGTCTGATAAACCTTCTTACTGTTAAAGGTATTTGAATCTCAACCTCAGAGAAGAGATTTAGCCCAAAGAGCTTGGGTCACCTGAATCAAAGAAGATAAGCATTTTACTTTTGAGATAGTTCTGTAGCATAACCAATGACAGGTGCTATGGTTGCATAATATAAAGAAGCAGAGATGATTTACACTTAGATACAATTAAGTTTTATCTAAATAACTTTATTTAGATGTGTTATTACTTCCCAGGATTTCCTTGAGAATTAGAGGAAACAGTCAACTCACAAACTTTAAAATAAAAAATCGCATCAGGTGAGTTTATTCAATAAATATATACTCACAATTAAATGTACAAAAGTAGAGGCTGGACATGGTGGCTCGTGCCTGTAAGCTTCAACCTATGAAGCAGCCGGGGCTAGGGATCATGGTTCGAGTCCCACCTGGGGCCCATAGCGAGCCCTAGTTCCAAAAAAAATAGCTGGGCGTGGTGGCGCGCGCCTGTAATCCCAGCTACCTGGGAAGCTGAGTCTGGGGATCGCTTGAGTCTGTGGTACTCCGGGCAACGAGAGCCTGTGGTTCCACGGGCAAAAATAGCGAGTACTAGTCTCAAAAAAAAATTATCTCAAAGATAAAGAATGGAAGAGAGGAGAGTAGAAGAAAAGAATAAGAAACAATTCAAATGGGGCAGAAGGTAGGGAGAAAACAAAAACGGAAAATGAAAGAGCATAAAAGAAGTAAGAAGTGCTTGCTTGTAGGAGGAAAAGAACTGTTCAGGAAAACTGAAGCAAGTCTTGGCCAATGAGCTATAGAATGCACTAAAACTCCTTTAATAGTTCTTTTTAATTCATATGTTCTTTAAGTTGGAAAGTATAGATTTGTATTCAAAACACTTAAGGTTTCAATTTTAGTTTTTTAAATGCTATTTATGTTTGGAGACATAGCAGTTTAAAAATATTTGAAATGATGCTATTCAGTGTTGTGACTGTTCAGGCTCAGGTGAAGGGAAAATCGACCCAAGGGCTTAGGAAAAGGAAAATTACTGATTTTGGTTTTTGTGAAACTGAGTTTTAAAATGTACCTCAGGTCAATTTCCTTCCTCATGGGCACTCCTTTCACCTGTGAGGTGGCCCTTCTTCCATTGACCACCAGGATTCTTCCTGGCGCCACATTAATGTTAAGGAGCTTAACATCATTTCTGATACCTCATAAAGTCACTGTGCAAATGGTAGCTACTAATATAAACTTCTCTGAGTCTTTACTATTGGGAATGAAGATGCTGGAGTTTAATGAACTAATGAAATTGCCTAAAGTTATAGCACTGTTGAAAAAGTGGCAAGGTGATATTCTTAGATCCCTCTGAATCTTCCCATGCACCCCTGCCAACTACAGAGTCCCTGAGAAGCAAATTCTGAGAAGCACAGCTGCCATCTATGGGTGAAGGCCCTCTGTGTTCCTAACAGAGAAAAACATTCAGAAAATCAAGGAAGAATGTTCACTTTTTTCTAAGACCTTTGAACTGTAAAAGTTCAAAAATTATACTGTAAATGATATAAAATATAGATCCACCAGTCTAGTCATTTTTTAGCGGTACTTCTCAGTGCAGAATTTAAAGGTTTATGCTAATGGATATACATGCATTTTAAGTTTCTCATAACATTTTACATTGGAAAAATTCTTGCTACACTTATTTGAACCTAATCTATTTAGACATTTTTTTCAAATAGAATTTCAGGGAGGCCAATCCTGGCCCTCCTACCTAAAATGTCTTACAACACATATGCACATACACAATGGATTAAGCTTGTGTTGTTGTCCTTCTCCACTTAACACTAATTAATATCTAGGATTATCTGTATTTGCTTATTTAAATTGTTGTCTATAATTTTTACTATGAAAACTTAAATTTGTTTTTCTCTCCTCCATGGTCTATATCAATATCCTGGCAGTGTTGGGCATTGTTGATGCTCCACAATGGTGTCAGTGAATATTTATTGAAATGTGCATAAGCATACCACCCCCTGTTTATTTCTTATGCTTGCTTACTCTTCAGACTGATGATTCCATGCCACACACACACACACAAAAAGTTTCAACTAATTAGCTATTTCCCCTATTTTACAATTTCTCATAACTTTCTTCATGGTGACTTATTTCTATATGACTCCCTTATGAGTTAGAGGTTTTGAATTTAATTTTTATTTCTCTGAAAGCTATGGAAAAAGTGGTTTAGCATTTCTATCATTATACCTAGAAAGGTAAAACTTTTTTCTTTTATAATTTAATTATTTTAATTGATCATACGTATGTGTTAATATGTATGTAGATAGAGAAATAGATGGATAGATAGATAGATAGATTGATTGATTGATTGATTGATTGATTGATTGATAACATCATAGCTTACCTCGAGGTTCTACCACCACCTTAACATCCATGAATCATCTTAATCTCTTGTGACCATCCTTCCCTCAATTTTTTCTCCTCCTCCTCTTTTTCTATGCCTCAGTTCTGTTGACAATTTCAAATTATTCTTGTTCATTTGTTTGTTTTCCCTATATCCCACATATAATTGAGACCATCAGTATTTCTCCTTTTCTTTCTAGTTTATTTCCACTAACATGATTCCCTCTACCTCCATCCATGTTGTGTGTGAATGACATAAGTTTTGTTTTGTTTTGTTTTGTTTTTTATTGATGAATAATATCCCATTGTGTATATATACCACAACTTTCTGACCCATTCATCTGTTTTGGGGCATTTGGGTGGCTTTCATATCCTGCCTATTGTAAATAGTGCTGTAATAGATATCCAAGTACAACTGTTGAAAGGTAAAACTTAAAGAAAACATTTTATATGAAAGGAGTCCAAAGAATGGTAGAATAGAAGACAGAAGAACTGGGTTCCAAGCCGACAGTTACTGATTGTGTGACTTTGGGGAAGCATAGAAATTCTCTAGAAGTGGATTTTCATTCTTGGCTCAGACCAAACCTCAAAGTTTTCCAGAGGTTTAACATTCTAAGCCCAACCAGATCGAGGTGTAAACATAATATATAGTCTAACTAGTTCTGGAATCCTGTGATTCAAGTTAACTTAAATTCTGTTATCTAATATCAGAACTCCTTTTCAGATTTTACTTCTCTTTACGATGCCAATGCAGTGATTTCCTTTGACAGATATAAGCATTGCTTCAATAAGATTTAGCTTAAAGATCTCCTATTTTGTATTCATTTGGACCTAAACCTGTTTTGCAGTTTCTGAAGAGTAGGAGAGATATAACTGTCAGGATTTTCAAAATTGATGGGAGGTGGCCTTTGGCAACCTTTTACATTTGTTTTGTAGGCTCATGTAAAATATGGAAAATAAAACCTCAAGCTTTCTTTGAAAATTGAGATTGGTTTGAAACCAAAAAGCATTTGTCTTTTTTTCAACAATGTTGAATATGTAATATTTTTAATTGACCAGAATTGTTTTACATCTTTGTTAGTGCTTTGACGGTAAAGAATTTCTCTCTTCACTCATGGTCATTGTACTTTCCCACAACCGTAGTTCTCCACTGTAGTCCATGTGCTCTTCACCACTCCTTGACCCTCTCCCATTTCCTCTAGTTAACAGAGTTATATAGCCAGCCTTCAAGTGTTGATTTTAAAAATTGTCTTTATCTGACACTTTGTTTAATTTTTCTAGAATCTACACGTTGCTGACATTTTTTAGTATTTATCCTTCTCCTCTTAGATGCTTTTGCTTAGCATAATTCTTCCCAACCCAGACATGCTGCTGTAAATGACAGGAGTTAATCTTTTTTGATCTCTGAGTAGTATAGTCCACTGAGTGGTAGTCCACATCTTCTTTATCTACTCATTTGTTTTTGGTTATTTAGGTTTTCCATGGCTTGACTATTATTAATAGTGCTGCAATTAACATAGGTAAACAGGTTTCCTTTAAAATGGATTTTGAAACAAGTAGCTGAACAGTAAAGGCCATATTGACATTCTATAAGGAATCAGAAATGCAAGGAGAAAATTTAAAAATAGATCTTGATCACTAATAGGCTAAAATGTCACTCTTCTGAAATATGAGACATTTCTTACAATTCTCTCTTCACTGAAGATGAGAAGGCCATAAAAATTTATTCATACAAGTGTCTCTTTCAGATAATATTCAATATCCATGTCTTAGAAAAGTATTTTTGGTTTTTTGTTTTGTTTTGTTTTGTTTTTGAGACTAGGTCTCACTATTTTTGCTTGTGGAACCGCAGGCTCATGTTGCCCAGGGTACCACAGACTCAAGCAATCTCCAGCCTCAGCTTCCCAGATTACAGCTGGGATTACAGGTGGGTGCCACCACACCTAGTTACATTTTTTTGGAATGAGGTCTCTACATGCCCCCAGCGGTACTCACACTGCAATCCTCAGCCATGGCTTCCTAGGCTGCCACTTATGGGCATGCGCCACCATGCCCAGCCTAGAAAAGCATTTTTAACTGTAATAAAATGAGAAACTGTGGGAGCATTAAGTTTGGGAACTTTAATGAACAAGGTTGAAACCAGCATTTCCCAGACCATCTAAACTGTCTTAGATAAATTTTACAATGGATTTTTATTTTGCATGATATGAATGAAAAATATACATGTATATATCTTATGGGCATTAATAAATAGACAGGATGAATAAACTATTAATGAGAAATACTCAGTAAATGACACTAACAGTTATTAAGCATCTTTTTTGAACAAGCCAGTCATATAAATTGCTAAATTTGAACCCTGGAGTAGACAATGTAAAATAAAATAAATTAAATTAATTACTAAGTTTAATTTATGTAGCAAATATGTCAGGGAGATATTATTTCTCTATTAATTCACAGAGAAATAGACAAAGAGAGTTTTAGTAGCTTGTCTAAGACTAAATAGTTAATCAGTGGTTATTATGGACTGAACATTTGTGTCCCCTCCTCCTGCCCAAATTAATATGTTGCAGTCCTAAATCCAATATGATAGAATCATGTGAACCTTTTGGGAGATAATTAGCCTTAGGTGAAATCATGATATCAAGCCCTCATAAACAGTCTTGTCTCCTTATAAAAAGGGGAAGGAGACCAGAGTTTTCTCTCTTCATAAACATGTACTGATAAGAAAAGATCATGTGCACTCACAACAAGAAGATGTAAGTCTGCAAGCCAGGAAGAAAATCTGCTGACACCTCGATTTTGGACTTATCAGCCTGCAGAACTATAAGAAATGAATGCCTGTTGTTTAAGCAGTAGTGTTGCAGTATCCTGAGATAACTGACACAATAGTTGGGCTGGCATTGGACACCAATTGTGTAAAATTTCAAAGTCCATGCTGAGAAAGAAAATGGGTTCAAGGAAGTTATCCCGGGTGAGGGGCATTATGTGATCTGAGAGATGCACCAAAGGATTCTGTTTCACTGTGGTCCAAGAGACTCAATCTAATGGGGATTAACTACTGTGTCAATAAGTAGATGCAGGGCATGGAAGAGACCATCCTGGGTTTCCCCTTTTCTCACCTGTGCCTGCCAACAATCGGCCTCTAAGCCCTTCAGCGCTACTTCTCCAGCCTGTTTTCAGGTTTGTCTCTTCTGACCACCCCTGCCCTTTTTGCCCTATTCACCTTTACTCCCTGCTGATCTTGTGACCTTCAGTCTTACCCCACAGTTCACCTTAACTTTGGAGTATTCTCTTTAAAACTAAAATTCATTGTTATGTGCCTACTTCAAATCCTTGCTGTTGTAAGGTACAGTGGAAGGAGTGTCACTGTCCTGGTGTAAAAATAATGCACAGGGCAGCAAAATGTGTGGTCTACAATATTGCTGTGGGAGATAGAACCCAGCCCAAGGCAATGGTGATGCTGTGCTCCATCCCCTGTCCCCTCAGACCTCATCTGCATGACTGGCACCATCCTCAACCCCTCCCCTCTCTCCATCTTAGGACTATTCTGATCTGCTAAGCAGACATGCTTTTCTAGGAATAAGGCAGAAATAAGTACAAAAATAGATAAGTAAGACTTTGAAACTGAAATTATATGCAAATTTATATAATGCATATTTAAAGTAATCACTGTAATGCTATTTATATAACACCTTCTCACCCAAAGATGGCAAAGTAGTTTACAGAGACTCTTTTTAATCCTTATTATCCTCTGATAAATTGTGCCATAAATGCTGTTCAAATCATGGATTTCTTTCTCCCTTTAACCTTCCAAATAAACTGGGTGATTTGTTAAGTCATTTACTGTAGATGCCACATACAAGACTGATGCCTTTTCAAGTGTGAACTGGTATGTTATGCAAGCCAAGACATATGGGAGTAACTGTAATCATCAAACCATAATCAAGTGTGAGAAATGTACCAAAGGTTTATTAGGACTGCTTCTGCTTTTCTTGACTGACGTGAGGAAAAAAATAATTAACAGTGTTTTGAAAGCCAGTGCAGCCTGTACACATGAGTTGTTTTGTTAAAGCAGATAAGTCTTTGTCAGCTACAACAGGCACTATGAGTTCCAGTACTTTCAGGTTCTTCAACATATGCCTTCAGGTTCTTCAAGACTCACTCTTTTATGGCTTTGCCCTTGCTCATCTATTATTCTGATTCTTTCTGCTAAAGAACATAGTAGGCATGCACTGACTTCAGGACCTTTGCATTTACTATTCTCCCTTTCTGAAGTTTTCCTCCTTGTGTTATCCAAATACAACATCTTACTTTGATTCTACCACACTATTCCTATACCAATCTTAATCCCCCATATCTTACTTAATATTTCTTCTTTACCTTTATCAGCAACTGTTAAAAGTTTCTGTTTCTTTGATTTTTTTCTCATTTTTATATAATAAGCTCCATGAGGTCTTTGTCTATTTTATCACTGTCATGTCCCTTTGTGTCCGGAAGTACCCAAAACATAGAGACTCTTATAAATATTTGATCAATGAATAAATAAGTGGAGAGGCAATTGCCTCCTCCCAATATCTGTGGTGTATTTAGAGTGGTCAGTACACTTGACAACCAATCATTCTTATGGTAAATATAAAAAGGCAAGATGTTAGCCACAATTAGTACCTTAGTATATGAAAGTAAGTTTGAATCTCTATGTGATTTGTAAGTATAACTAGAATCCTTGTTAGGAAAGATATTCTTGAAAGCTGCAAGTTGTCATCCAGACATAAACTATTACATAAGCAGTTAACTAATGTTTGAATACCAATGCATGAGTGTGATCACTATTCATGACTCCAGTTCTGTGCATGATTTCTCCTGTCTGTACCACATGCAGGCAGTCTATATGTTTACATATATACACATGTATGTAACAGGCATGCTCTTATTTCCTTCTGAAGACAATTTTGAGACCTGATGATACATGTGAACAATTCCAATTCTTTCCCCCAAAAGTCTCTTCTCAGCTTCCAGATGGTTCTATGTGCTGTTACCTCTCAGAATCCCACAGACCTTCTGCATTGTCTTAAATTATGACTTTGAAGCATTTCTTCTGACCACTGTTTGCACTCCCCAGAGGACATCTGTGGATACATTCTACTGTTGGATAGGTTTTTTTTACACTTTTTCCATCAGGCAGAGGGCAAAACAGCAAGCAGGGTAGCAGGAGCGACAGATGATTATATTCCTTAACTTCAATCCTGGTTTCTATCAGCTCTGTGACCCAGTATTCTAAATGGCACATGTATCATCATGTAACCTAGTGGAAGATTGTCATCTTTGCTAAGTGTTTCCTTACTTGTCAGGAAGTGAGGAGTAGCAAATATGTATTAAATGGCAGTTACATTTGTTTCAAACTATGGGTTAGACATGTGCCTGCTTCAGAGTTCAATTTATTTTCACTTATTTGCTATTTGCAGGCAGCTATGAATTATCCCTGAAGCCTAGTTCCCCCACATGACCCCAAGACTAACCTGAGTCATAGTCATCGGGAAAGCTGGTCCACTAACATTAGGACTCTAACAGTCAGAGTCAGGTTTGGTGGTGGGAATGAGGTTTTTTAGGGAAGGAAATAGGGGGAATAATTAGAGAGGGTATTAAAAAAAAGCCATGTTTGAGCTAATAGTGAGAAATGGAAAATTATAAATCTGATATTTAGTCTGATAGGGCATCGTTGGGAGCAGCTACAAGGTCAAGCTGACCAGCAGCCGAATGAGTGTAGTCAGAAGTAAAGATGGAGGAGAGGAAAGAGCAAGACCAGGCTTGTTTGAGGCTTGCATGTCACAGAGCCACATTTCCTTCATCAGTATTTCACATAGTGCTGCACAGACCTGACTTTCAGGTCCACAGTCAGGGTGGCCAAAGATTTCAGCTATGAATAGGATAATAGAGCAGAAAGAATGCCCATGACATTTACTAATGAAAGCTGGCTGAGAAGGGAGGTGTGTTCAGCCCATTCAAAAGAAGATAGGAATTCAATACTCCCTTGAAGAAGTTGAAGACCAGGGTCACTTTCAACCAGTATCAAATACAGGGTGTATGTTGAGAGGAGAAAGCAATTTGCTCAAATGCCAGATGAGAAATGAAAGGTTTTGTGACTTTCTGGATGATGCAGCCATATATTGCTATTAGAGGCTCAGGAAACTGAGATCCTCCATCAGTGTGATAACTAAGACACCCCCCCCCCCATTTCTTCACAGGCAACACCTCTGCCTTGGGCCCCTTTGTCCTCTTAAAGAGATATGGTCTCTTTCTCTGAGTTTTTCTTATTCAAACCATAAAAAAAAGTTAATGTGTCTTAATATCATTAGCACAACATACATGTGGAATAAGAGGCACGCTGTGTATGCAGCAGTGACCAGGAAAGGGAAATTATGGACTATGTCTATACTAACATGATCATCAAAATAAATGCTTCCTCTTCTCCACTGATCATGACAATAATCAAAGATAAGGTGATATTTTAATAATTTCTGAACAAAGAAGATCATTTCTTGAATGAAGATGGGGAGGGAGCCTCATGAAGGCGGGCAAGGTTGCTAGGCAGAAATGAGAAGACCAGGGAGAAAAACTGAAGCTCCCAAGGGTTAAATTGGATTCTCAAACAAAAATATGCAAACATTCAAATAATTGCTATATAACAGAGGCTAATAGATATTACTGATAAAATTCAAACACACAAAGAATCTGTTGCTAAAAACTAATTCATGGAATGTTGTACAAGTTACAAAGAAGTCTACAAGTAATATGCCCTTGCCCTTTCTTTTTCCCCACAACCCTGTAGGTCACATGTGGTATTATTTTGCTCATTTTACAGTTAAGGATGTTAAAGCCATATTAAACATATTTAAACAACTATTTCCAGGACACAGAACCTTTACAAGGGCATTCACACTAGCTTTTGAAGCAAACAGTATCCAAAGTGAAGTGGCATAATGAAGAGAAACATTTCTTATGATAGACAGATGACATATGACCAATAGATAGCAGATAGATCAGTAGATAGCTAGAATTAACTGCAGCATAGCTAAGAGATATCAGGCATTAAATTGTATCCAAAAAAGTACTCAAGAATTATGATAGTTTGATGGTTTATGTATTTTATTCACCTTATCTAATTTTTCCATTTTTATAATATAGTTTTCTTGTTTTTACGACTACAGTAATTTTATAATCGACAAGAGATCATCCTTTTATCACTTTCTGAATCTGGAAGTATAGACAAGTTTCAGAGACTCTCCCATTTTTGAGCTTCACAAGTTATTGATTCTCCTACTGTGCACACAAGATTTCTGCGGAAAGAAAGAGTGATCTCATAAACATATTTCTTGGTCTGCTAATCTATAATTATGTATAAACTGAGATAACCTCATTTCTCTATTTAATAATGTTAATTTAGGAAAAATAAACCTGACTGAAGTATAAAATAAGAGGCATGGAAAAAAGAGATGGACAGATTAATTGAAGGGAAAGAGTAGTGTAGTTTCACTCTGTCTTAGTGGCTATTCATGCCATCAACTAATGGGTAATATATAATTACAAAAAGACAGTGTCGAAGCAGTACACACATCTATTGATTTTGCCATCATGAGTACATTAGCTCTTGCCTCTGTTAAGATTAAAATGAATGGAGAGAGTAACAAGAGTCTCCATAAACTAGAGTCATTCATTTTCATTTTAGATAGGAAACTATGTCATATTTCCAACATTTTAATTGAGATCTAGCAGATGAGAACTTAACAAGATAATTATTTTAAAAGGAATTTGTTTCTACCTTAATAATAAGTATAATGATAGCAATGATAGCCTTGAGGTAAAATGTTGAAATTAGTACAAAAAAGGAAAGACAGTTTGCAATGGATGTTGATGCATTCAATTATATTATCATAGAGACTTTAATAATTGGTACATAAAATCACTTTTATCATATAATCAGAATTTTAAATTTAACAACTATTTACTACATCCTTACCAAAAGGGAGGTCCTGTCCTAAATGGTATAGGAAATAAAAAAAAAAATCATCACATGGTCTCTACCTTGTAAAAGAAGATGACTTAATTAGGGAGGCAATCCTCACACAAGCAAGAGTCAATAACAACAATAATCATACAAAAAAAAACAACATTTGTTGACACCATGCCTAGTACTTCTCATATTTTGTTCAGAATTGAATCATGGACTGCCCCCTACATCAATCCTGCAAGTGTACCCTGTTTTTATTCTGATTTTTGTAGACATTGAAATGGAGACTCACACAGTTGATCTAGCTCTGTCAGAGAACAAGTTGCTCTACATAAATTCAATTCAAGATAAATGAAAAAGCATTCAAAGTCCCTACACTTGTGCACTTCCCTCCCCTATTTTTAACCCCTCTCCATTCCCTTACCCACTGGATGGCTCAAAGTTACAAGTTTTGTCTTTTTCCTGACTCTTCTTTCAGTTTCCCTGTATTCCACACATAAGTACAGCATCCAATACTTATGTAACATATCACAGGTGCTATGGTGGTAGGATAATTACAGGGATGATACCTAAGGGGAGAAATCAAATATTGTATAAAAATTATCAACAGTATAAGAAAAAAAATAAATAAGATGTTTCTTCCTATTTTCCACAACAACAACAGCAAAACAACACAGTGCCTACATTTGTTTTGATAATTTTGGATGAACTTGTGCTACACTATGTGGCACAGGTTTCCTGAGAACACAAGAATTCTAAAAATCTTTCCTTGATGATTTAGGGTGTTGATGGTACACATTAGAGTTTTCATTTTGTTTAATTTCATCATTTATGGGATAATATCTCTATTGTGAATGGTGACTGACTCACAGGAAACAGAATTATCCATAAAATAAGAATAGTTATTGCTGAATGAAGTCCAGATAAACTTACTATAAGTGAAATAACATTCTTTTAAAATAAATTGTAGATATTTTAGATGCTCTGTAGCTTTTAGTCTTTTGTTTGCTTTTTCTGGTTTTAGTATGTGTTTTTAGTGATTAGATTGAAGTATAAAGAGGTACTACTGTATATGTTGCAAGAATACATTAGTATTTATTGAAATAGTGTTTGATCTCTAAACAAACCCATTGCATCATTTAGAAACCATTCAACCTGAAATTGTCAGTGGAATTCTGAAAACCTTCAAATTTAATGTCTGCAACAAAATATCCTTTAGTATGTGCATAGTGTTACAGAGAAGCTAAAATGTACAGATTCTCCTTTTATGAATACTGTGTATTTTAGTCAACAGAGAAAGAATGAGGGTAGAAGAGGGATTAAAACAAGTGCTATCATCCAAAGGTCATGTCCTGGCTCATAAAAGCCAGACTCCAAGCCAGATACAGGGAAGCTGGCAGCACCAGACTAAAACTACCTTCAAAAACTTTCAGAATGGACCTTCAAGAACCCAATCTTTATATTCTTTTACAATTGCCAAACACCCAAAGGAATCTTGGCATTCACAACCTGGATGCATTGTCCATTTAGAGTTTTGCATCTTTGCACAGAGGCACTAGTGTTCAGGGACCCTATCTAATTTGGTAAGTGAATAAATTGGAGGCATTTGTTTAAAAGTGTCTTCATGTAAATTCTCACAAATTCACCAGGAAATGGTAAATTGATGATACACTTGTGCTGGGTTTCGGGAAGTATCCTTTTAGAGTCATCAGTATTATTGTCATTATCTTTATATTTTGTATATATCGATCAGTTAATCATTCTCACTGAGTCACAGACTTTTTTGGTTTACTCAGTGCAAATGAAAGTATCCTGCATTTAGGCATACTCTGCACTAACAGAATCTTACAGCAGCTAGTTTTCTGCACTCTGGTTACTCCTGTAGAAGTGCTTAGGAGGGAGGGGATATGCACCTAATATAACTATTTGAATAAATCACCTCTAGAGTTTACCTGATTTCCATGCAGGTCATCGCTCTGTCCCTTGTCAGGCAGTGTTTCAGCTGCCATTCTCTTTTTACATTAATTCTCACCTCTCATGTTTGCCTCTGCTGACATTTTGGCACTTGGCAACATTATAGTCAGTTGTCAAGTGACAGCTCAAATGTTTCCAATATTGAACCCCTCTCTCTCCACTCAAACTAGAAATGTTAATTTCCTCCTCCATGAACAGCCTTGGGGCTACATACCAGCTCTTTTGGGGTGTTGATCACATATTGCTTGTCCATCTGTTTATTCCTACTGTGAGCTTCTTGAAAGAGGTACATTCATCATACAGGTGTATATTCCTTGGATATAGCTTAATGTCTAAAATACTACAGGTATGCAAATAACATAAATTCTACTTAATTACACTCATCTGAGAATATATGATTCAAACCTATGTTAGATATTGTAGGTCCAATTGCTTTAAAAGTCCCCAAATCATTCAGAATCAGAGTATAAAATGAGTAACAAACCAGAATAAGTGCTCCATTTTGTTGACGACTCTCTTCACAAGGTCATTCATTTGTTCTTCTTTAGGGCTCCCAGGTCTCCCTGCATAACACTGTCTTGTGAAGAAAAAGGGGGTGTGTTGTGAGCATACCTTGACCTTAAAGCTCCGGCTCAGAGTGGCCCACAGCACTTCTATTCAATGTCATTGGCCAGAACATCATCATCTGATCCCACCTAAGATCAGGAGAGGCTCAGAAATAGTTCTACTTGTGTACCACACAGACTGGAGAGTGAACATTTTGGGGGACAGCTAGAAACATTCTCTGTGACATAGCCCTTCCCTCAGAGTTCCACTTTTTAAAAAGTGGAAGTATAACTGGAAAAAACTTAAGCTCCCCAGAACAGAAGATTGGGTCAGGAAGATGTGGTATGCGTACACAATGAAATATTACTTAGTAGTCAAAAACATATAAATTTATGCCATTGGTGGCAACATGGATGGAGCTGGAAGGGATATGTCCAATTGAAATAAATCTAAAAGAAAAAAGATAATACTAGATGATATCACTAATAAGTGGACTATAAAGTGACTAGACTAAGAGTCAGATAAAGATAACCTTAAAAACTCACCCCTGAAAGCTGACTACAGAACTGGAGCACCAATGTAGGAAGAGTTGGGCAAGGGTAAGAACAGAGGGAAAGAAGTACAATGGATTCTGGTAGTAAACTGTGGGTGAGTAGGTGGTAGGTGTACTATGTTGGTGATAACTAATATCTATCTGTATTTCTCATCATTGGTCTTCAAAATATCACAGTCATCTTTAAATTACAATTCTTCTTTCTCAACACCTCCCATAAAGAAAGTTATCAGGGCCTATGTTCTTGACCTATAAAAGGTCCTTTTATTCTCCAGTGCCTCCTTCATAGTCCAAAACATCATAATATCTCAAAATTTCTCATCCATTAATTATTAGGCTATGAAAATGGAAGTTTTTGGAAATAAACTGACAGTAATAACTACTACTAAATAAATTTTGATCCCCAAGAAAGATAAAATGATGTTCACATATTTTTGGTAGGCTGTTTTTATTCCCCCAAATTTCCAAAAATGATAACAGAAAGAGAGAAAAGACTGTGGAAATAAATGAAGATCAGCCAAATGAAAACTCAGACTTAATTTTGAGCTTACTACTGTAAGAGGTTCATCATGTCACTTGTCTTTGGTGGAGACACAAAAACAGGCAGAGTAATGGGAATATTTTAGAGTCCAAGTAGGGAAGACTTCAGGTATATATGCCCTGTCTGGAGACTTGGGTAGCTGCAGGTGGACTAAATAGAAGCAGGTATTTAATAATTGACTAAGGGTGCATATTGGCTTTCTTTGGTTGATCTTGAGTAGGAAGTTAGGATAAACATTAGAAGGTTATTAATCAAGTCCTAGCACTTTGAGGTTGATTTAACAAAAGCTATTGCATAACCCCTGTATTGTCGCTAGAGATAGAGCTCTTCCAGTAAGTCTGACTTACAGCAGACTGGCTTCCCGAGTGGTTCATTATAGATGAGGCTAATGTCCTGGGAAGGTTGCTGAAGAGTGTGACTGAAACTTTTATCTTCTTATATATCATCTGGCTATTGTTCATTTAAATATCCACTCTCTTGGGACAGAGATGTGAACTAAGATTTGGTTATTGTGTATGTGCGCATGGTGATGGCAGCAAATGGAAGAAAGAGTTGCTTACAAAAGTGTTTTGCTTGGATGGACCCTAAGGGAACAGTTGTAAACAGAACAAGGAGCATAAAATTAGACAAGCAGCAACTGAAATGATGAGGGGCATCTTCAAACAAAAACAGGTCAAATACAACCAATATTAGAGAAAGTACAACATGAAGACTTTTCTTCTGTTTTCTTTTTGCTTTTTACACATCATTTTTTATTTTCTCACAGGATTTCTGAGGGAATTTCTCCCCTCAGGTATGGCCACCATAGTTTTCTACCAAAACTATTTTTGGTAGAAAACTATGGTTTTCTACCAAAGTACCACAGTTCCCCACCATGGTCCACTGAACTCTTCTCCCCACCCCTGTTCCCTACTCCCTTCCTCCCCTTCTGAGTGTCTCGGGTCTACAATATGCATTTAAGGGTAAGTCTTATAGTTTCTCTTTGGTCCTTTGTTTAGTTTCTCTAGATTCCATATGTAAGAGAAATTATATGCTATTTATTGTTTTCTTTTGGGTTCAGTGTAGAATAATCCCTTCCAGCACTATCCATGTTGACACAAATAACAAGTTTATCTTTTTTGATCACTGAATAGTATTCATTACATATAGGTACCATGTCTTGATCCACTCATTTATTCTGGACCATATAGATCATTTCCATATCTGAGCTATTGTAAATAGTGATGCTATGAACAGAGAAGTGCAGGTGGTTTCCTTTTGAATTAATATTTTTGTCGTCTTTGGATAGACACTGAGGAGTGGAATTAATGGGTCATAAAAAAGATCTGTTAGCCTTTTGTGAAATCTCCACACTCTTTCCATAGGGTCTATAACAGTCTACCTTCCCACCAACTGTATAGTAGGTTTCTTTTTTTCCACACCCCTTAGCACTTGTTGTTTGAGGTCATTTTTATATAGCCCATTCTCAAGGTGTGAAGTGGTATCTCATGGTGGTTTTGATTTGCATTTCTTTGATGATAAGTGATGAACTTTTCTCCATATGCAAGTTGTCCATCTCGATTTTCTTTGAATTGCTATTTAGCTCTTCTGCACATTTTTTGGATGGGATCATTTACTTTCTTTTTCTTGAGATGAATAAGTGCTTTGTAGATCTTCTTTATCAATCTCTTATGATAGATATCAGCTATATGGTATGCAAATAGCTTCTCCCATTCAGTGGGCTGTCTGTTTTGGGCACTGCCTCTTTTGTTGTACAGAAGCTATTTAATTTAATGTAGCCCCAGTTGTATATTTTTTCTTTTATTTTCCTTGCTGCTGAAGATGAATCTACAAATGAGTTTCTGAAGATTTTTAAACTTGACAAAAAAGATCCAGTATAATTTAGTAATCCAAGATTAACAAATAATTAGATAGTAAATAAAGTTTAAAACTAGGTGAATAGTGCCCTAGAGAAGCTGCCAGCTATTGTCACCATGTAACAGGATAGCCCAATAAAAACAGCAGTGACAAAAGGAAAGGCATACTGCAGAATTTGTGAGGCATTACATTTGCCACAGGGTTTATGACAATCCCTGGTTTTAGCTCTAAGCCTGTTTCTCAACTGAACTTGGGAACATCCTTGACAGGGACTTAGATTTCATACTGTTTCAGTTCCTTGTGCATCTGCCTGCCTGGGCTGTGCCCCAAGGACTCTCTCCTAAGGCTGTGTGCCACACCAGCATAAAGCCTGTTGTTACCCTGTTTCTCCCTCAGTTTTCTGTCTTTGCTATCCCCAAGTTTTACTAAATCAGCAAATACAAGTGCTATATTATAGTAGCAACATCCTCCTTTCCTTAAAATTTGTTGCAGAGAATATCTTTGTGTTTGAATCCTGTCATGATGAAGTTAATTATAGTATCCTTTAAAGAATATAAGGAATTATGTTGTCAATTTTAATTAACTGTAGAATGTCTTTCTTTCCTTCAGAACTAATCATGCCTGGAGATATCTAAAATATCTAAACTATTGAACATAAAGTATTGATAAATACTACTGCCCACTTTGAGTCATTTAACTGAATCTCAACAAAAATCCTTAGACTACTTTTGTGTGTTTCTAAAGGGAGGGGATAATGACAAAATAATGCATTCACATTCAATGAGAACAAACATTACAATGAAATTGTTTTCCCCACAAGTGTAATCAAAATAGAATAGGGTGAAGACAATATAATATTAGAAGAGCTATATGTGTACATGTGTGTGTTGACATGTCTTCACCGCACAATTAGGCCTTTTTTAGTAAATTTGTCATGTCAGTATTATCTAGTGAAACTCAATGAAAGTGTTGTGTCAAACCCTAATTCTGAATTACTTGAAAATATGGAATTCAAGAATAAAAGTTTTTACCTAGAGTAATCTCTTTTACTCTGTCCATCCATAAAAGTCCTAGGAAACTAAAACAAAGGCAGTGAACAGGTGCAGGACTCAAAGAAGATAAAGTATGATTGTGGGACTCAAATCCAGAAAAGTAAAAAAATAATATCTGTATCACCATCACTAATATGTTCTAGTATTAACTTGTTAATTTGTTAACAAGTTAATTTGTTCTGCTGTCCTAACAAAATACTGTAAACTGGGTAACTTTTAACAATAGAAGTGTGTTTGCTCATAATTCTGCATACCCCAAACCCAAGATAAAAGATTTAACCTTGGATTTACCTGGTCCCTTCTGAGGCCTATCTCCATCACTTGCAGAGGTCTGTCTTCTCCTTGGGTCTTTACTAAGTCTTCCCTGCAGTGTATCTATATTCTAATTTCTTCTTTTTATAAGAACACTAGTTATAATGGATTAGGACCAATGCTAAACACCTCATTTTGACCAAGTTGCATCTCTAAGGGCCATATCTTCAGATATAGTCATATCTTAAGTACCTGGTGATTAGAACTTCTACTTCAGTTCATACCAAGTAATGTATGCAATATGCAGTATACAGTAATGTATGCAGTATGCTGTGTGCAGTAATGTATGCTATTTTATTTTTAAGTAGAGAATAAAAGAGGACTCCTATGTGGATATTAATCTGGAATTACATTTTATTTCATAGAGAAATATTGAAAAGTGGAAATCCACAATGTTTTAAAATTTATAAGAAATATATACTAATCTATATTTCTTCTAATGTTGAAAAAATCTTTCCTTTAAGATGAAGTATATATAAAATATTTGAAGGATAGATGTTATTTTAGCTTTAAGGTAAATCATTTCCCTTTTTAAAGCAAAAGTATTCATTTCATATTTCTATTTTAGTACTTAGAATAAACTATAACAATCATTTAAAACCATTTAATTTTAAAAGTATATAGTCATAAATCTACCTTATATACTATTATACTATTATTATAACATAGATTTTATGGTGAGAAATTTTGTGAAATTTGATGCATTTTACCTTGGGAAATCAAACTTCTTTCTTAGCAATAAACTGCCCTTCAAAAGAGCAAGTTTGGGACAATACTATTCAGAAGGTTAGAGAAATGCATAAGAAGGTTATTTGCCCTTGTAACTCAGCAAAACACATGGCAAAAAGAACAATGGTAATAACTAGTGAGTGGCTTCATACTGAAATCAATAATCACTACTCATTAATATCTTCTTCAGAATATAGCTTGTACAACAGGAAACCAAAGGCCAGCTCTTCACAGAGGTGCAGAACAAAATCTAAAGGAGTTTTTTTTTCCTATTCACTCCTTACAACTCCACAATTTGAGTCCTGCTGTGAAGTAGTCACGTTTTTCTTAGCTGTTTTCTAAATAAATGATTATGGTTAAATTTTATTTATACTACTTCAGTAAATAGTGAGCACATTAATTGCTGGTTTTAAAATGTTAAGACAAAAATAAATCATTGATTCTATTTTGCAATAATTTTTTAAAAGGCAATGTTATTTTTCTTGCAAATTTCAACATTTACTATTTGAACTAGAAAGGGAAAGAACAAAATAATCCAGTCAGACAATGGAAAAGATAAATTATACTTTAAGCTAAGCTATATAAACTACAATATTGCCATAGAAGATTTTTTTTCATTTATTTTCTATCTATTTATGGAGGATCTTAACAAAGACTTCATTGACTGCCTTTGTGTGTATGTAGTCAAAGCTCAGGCTCAGAACACTTATGGAAGCCAATTAGAAGCCAAGATGGCATATTGAGCAGTGCTTAATAGAATGACTGCTTCCCAGGATGAATGTCTGGACCTTGCCCTTGAGAACATTAACTCACTTCCCAAGGAGGTCAGTATGAGCTCTGGGCATATGAGCATACATATGATTGTTGTTCAATTATGTGCATCTCTTGTATATCAGCATTTTTAAACTATAAATCATTTATAAATCCACAATGCCATGAAATGACTAATGGAACAGAATAGTTTATCTATTGATAGACTACTCGATGGTGAGCAAAACTATTTTGTAAATGTTTATGCATACTTACACAAATTTCCTGAAATATTTCCAGTTCTGGAGATTAGGGTAGAGATAGAGGCTCATGTACTATGTCTTAATATTTAAAAGTAAGAAATAAGTCTACAAATGTTTAAGTGAAGTATGTTCTATAGTATTTATCCTCTACTTTTATAAATTTATCTTGAATATGCCAACATCAAAAAAATTGTAAAGATTGTTTGTATTGCTTATGTATGACTGTAGGGCAACAAAATATTAAGGAGGACTGAGTTTAATAATTGATGTATATGTCTAAGCATTAAATTATCAATCTGTAACGCTTTGTAAGTATTAAAATGAAATACACATAACTGAAAAATTATTATATGTTTATTCTAAAATATTCTTCTTGATTTAATTTTAACAAGTGAGAAAATTCATTATTATAGTATCTTCACACAGTTTTTGTTCTAAAGATAATTATGCCAAATTAGCAATTTTTCATGGGTCATTGTAATTTTAGATTTTTTTCTTTTGTTTGAAGTTGCAGAAACTTCATTCCAGTAGGGAAGTACCAACTAAGATTGTCAATGAAAATTTCAAACAATACTTGGATTCAGAAATCATATACATATTCAAAGATTATAGCTGGTAATGTATTAGATATTGTCATAATTTTACAAAATATTTCAATATCACTATATAAATCATCATCACACTATTTTTTAACCACCTCTGGAAATAACAGAATCCGTATCATTATGGGGTTTATATGGCAATTCTTTCATGTTATAGCTGAACCTACATACATATACACAAATTTAATTTTGTAAACTTCTTTAATTTTGTAACAAATTTTTATCTTGTTTGCTATTTGAAAGTATTTGCAGAAAATCTTTTCAGCTTCCATAGGCTGTTCTTGAGATCCTTGACTACTTCATGAGTGTCTCAGGAACCACAAATTGGAACATGAAATGGAATCTCAGTATTTATTGGGGAATAATTCTCTTTTATTCAAGAAGCTTTTATGTCCATGCTATTTAGGATAAAAGAAAAAATTATAAAACCTTGCAGTTTAATTTATTTTTTCCTCTTAACTGAGTGATTCCACTACTTAAATTCTCCCCAAATGTCACCCTCCCCCCTCAAAAAAAAAATCCAGTTTCAGTCACAAAATAACACACAATCTGAAGGCTTTCAGCTGTGGCCCCTCTTGGCTAAAAATCATGCACAAAGTGTGGGGCAGTACATCCTGAAGTCTGAAAGGTAAACCTCATTGTGTTTGTAAAATGCAGGGCCTACAATTCTAAGGTATTGACCGTGCCATTGACCTCTGCCCAGCATGTGTAGCTGTTTACAAATCATGTTGAGCTTTCAGTAGCTTTACTCTCAGCTTGGCAAACTCACTTGAGATGTGTCCATTGTGGTATGTTTTTCAAGCCACATTGCTCTGTTTTTATTATGAATGTGAACTACTGGGTTTGTTAAAATGTATGATATGAAGAACAACTTCTATTACTTTCTACTTGTATTCAGGAGAAAAAGTTGGATGATGGTGATTCACATTTCTAAACATAAGTACCAATGGAAAAAAATAATTTTTCTCTCAGAAAACTTGTACTTCTCTGAGTTTTAGTTTTTCTGTCTGTAGCATCTGGAAAATAACTTTTCTAAATGACACTATCATTGAAATTTTAGAAAAATTTGTAGGTTCATAATGAAATAGACATACACTATTATTTATCATGGTCCTCTGATCACAACTCAGGTGACAAAAAGTAAGTGGTATATCAAGTAGGCATACCTACCTATACAGTAGGGTTGATTATCTTTTTTATCAAATTACTATTTTTTTCAGCTACTGAGCATAATTTATCTTCTCATAGTGGAATGTTTGTAAGGAGAGAACTAAGGGATCACTAAAGTTAAATCATGAATAGAGTATTTATTTCATAAGAAAAATTTAAGAACACCCTTGCCACTGACATAAGCTGTGAGTTTCTCTGCCAACGCTGTTTGGTAACCTGTAAGAAAAGAGAAAATGTGGTTCTTATGAGGAAAACTTATGATGATTCATTCTTGAATTGAGGAGGGTTGGAAAATCATCAAAGGGGAGTTTAAGTCCCTCTTATTGTTTTTATTATGTAGTTGAACTCTGTTATATGATTTGCCTCTTAAGTACAAGAAAAGACTGCCTCCAAATTTTACAACCCGTCATAGAGTACAAAAAATGTCAGGCTACTTGACAAATAGGTCTGAACCACTTCTTTCTTGGTAAAACCTGCCTTATTCTTGAAATTGGCAAGGTAACTGTGGGACTTACTTAACTATAGGGCTTTTGTGGCTATATGCCTCTTCCACAGGCATGGTCAATGGACATTATTACCCAGAGTTGATTCTGTGAAATGACCCAGGCACCTAACTGGGTGTTCTATGGCCAAGAGTCAAGGTTTTTCTTAGAATGTGGTATAAATTTTTTATGACAGTAATTATATTAGTGATATTCTTATGTTTGGCATGGTGCTGACGTCTTTATTTTTAATGGTAATTATATTATTTGGAGATATAGCTAATGAACACTAGACAGAATTTGAAGACACTTTTGATTATGAGCTCTACCCTCCTCCCCATTGCTCTGTGATTTTAGACATTTCCAAAGTTTCCTGAGACTCAGGATCCTGTCTGTTAACTTTGCACATCAGTATTTCCCTCAAAGACAGTGACAGAGATGAAAAAATCTCTTAGTGTATATGAAGGTGCTTTAACAATTGTAAAGTGTTATCAAAATGTCAACTGTGACTCTGATTAAAAATATTCAGCAAATGAACACTGGAATATAAACTGACATCTTGAAAGTTGGGGCTATCTTTGGAAGAGAATGCTGGTGATCTTTTCCTTAAACTGAAAAAAGTATTCCAGAGCCTTATTTTCAATAAATGAGCCCCAATAGTATCATAATTAAACTATTTTTTGCACATCCAAATGCATATATAGTTCTTTGTTAATGATCAACAGCCTTATAATCTCATCAGGTGCTTTCTTTATTGTCTACATATAGCTTCCATTCATTCTCCTCCACCTCATATAAGTCCAGTCCACTTTGCAACTGATGTTATTGAGAAATTACCAGGAAAAGAAAGAGAACATAGGAAGGATTTTATTCTTCAGTAATTTTTAAAAGTGCATAACTAGATGGTGGTAGTATTGAGCCATCTCTACATCCTATCAGTCTCCAGTGAAATCTGTATCACAACAGATGAGTGTGATTAACTCATATGCACAAAAGTATGTGTCTTCTCCCTCTTTCATACTGATGTCTGGAGATATAATTACATTTGTTTCTAGTAATAAAAAAGCTTGAATTATGATAAATTCATGCCCTCAGTGTTTAGTTTCTCTATACATGGTATTTTCTCATTTAGTATGTGACAAAATGCAAGAATTATATCAGTAAATTCATTAAATTATACATTTTGACTCCTCTTTAGAATTGCAAGTGTTCTTATTAAATTTTAACAATTTGTTGAGTTTTTAAAGCACAGCAAATATTTATTTTTCACAACTTCCACAAGTCAGACATTCATGAACGACTTAGCTGAATGGCTCTGACTTGGAATCTCTCATGACAATGCTGAGGTAATATCATCCAAGGCTACACCATCTGAAAACTTGACTGGGGCTGAAGAATCTGCTTCTACAAAGGCTGCATATACATCATTGTGTCCTCACACATGGAACTCTCTGTGGAGCTGCACTAGTGTCCACCTGGTTCAAGTTCTTGAGAGATTGCAAATAAAAAAGAAGCTGCTAGTGGGTAGAGTGAGGAGCACCACAAAACCCCCAAACCTGCCTGCACTAAACTTGTTTTGTCATCTGCTGCAGAATGACAACCATACTCTTAATGTGTAAATCATTCATTGTAAAAGAACTTTAATATAATTAGAATACTATGGAGAGGAGAGGGAAAGGTGGGGGGGGTGGAGAGGAGAAGAAATGATATAGTTAAAAGTTTCCCCAAGAAAAACCCAAAGTTACCTAGCCCATCATGGCTAAAATACCAAACCAAATGGTTGGCCCAAAGCAAGGCCACTGAGCCCCCTAAAGCTTGCCACAAGTCTAAGGAAACTTCTGGTGGGGATCCATAGGAAAGAGGCAGAAGGAAACAGGAACACTAAAAGGAAAAGAGAAAAATAAAAACACAGGTCAAGATAAAGACTACTATTATCAGCTTTATCATAGTTCTTTCACCTTCATCTTTTTTTAAGTGTCTCCTTCCATGTCCCCCACGTCGCTGGTAGAAGTCTGAGCAAGTGCAGTTCTTCATATGTCTCTCTGCTCCATTTGCCTCCTCCAAGTCTTTCTTTATCTCTTTCTCTACATTTTCCTCCTTTTCAGTCAACCCACGCTTTTCTAGTTTCATCTCCTTGCCCAGCTACATCCTTCCATAGGATGGAGCAGGGAACTTGAAACCTCCCCTTTCCCTGGGGAGTATACTGTTACAAAGCCATGGAGACTTTCATGCCCTAGTTTGAGTCACTTATTAGTGTCCGTTCATTTGAAACAAGTCACTAGGTCCATACTAGGTGAGAATTATTCTACACCTTACAGAGGAGAGGATCACCAAATAGTTTGTTAGACTTACTGCTGAAAGTTTGCATTAGCCTATACTTTTCATTATTTCACAATCTACCCCAAGTCCATCAAGAAGTTCTTTTGACTATACTTTCAATATAAATCCAGAATTCTCCTTTCTACTAATTAAGATTCTACTTCTATTTCATTTATTTTCTTATTTTGCTTTCTTAGCTTGCAGGTTATGTTCAATATATCAGTCAGATGGATCCTGTTTTAAGACAAGTCAGATCATAACAAAAGCTCAGATTCTAATAATGGTTGTAAGCTTGAAGGCCCTAGCTCCTTCTGTGAAAAAATCTCCTACATCTCTACCCTTGTGATCCTCTGTTTCAAGCTGAGTTGAGTAAACAAAATCAAGGAGTATATCAAAATTGAAGTTGGTTATCTTGTTCTACAAAATTATTGGCTGCTCATAACAAACACATCTTGTGTCTTCCCATAAAGGAAAGTGTGAGTGTAGGTGGAAGATCAAGGAAAAGACTTGAAGTCAGAAGGAAAGTTGGAGATTCCTACAGTTAAAGTTTGAATGGAAAAGGATATTTATTTCAGAAAATGTATTCATAACACAATTTTGAGTGAATGAAGTAAATTAGTTCAGTTGAAGATTTGTGTGTATAGTGTGTGTGATATGTGTCTATTGCAGTTGTATGAGAGATAGAAGGAAAAAGAAGTAATATGTAGATAAGTGATATATTCAAAGTAATATATAGATAAGTGATTTTTTTTTTCATTGATGTGAAACAGATGGAAACCCAGTCAGAGTTTTTCAATCATTTTGTCTATATATTTGGCTTTCCTTTCTTCATCAGATGTGGTTCAGATCTCCAAACTGACACAGCTGATTTGGTTTTGAAGAGCAAGCAGAAGCATTACCTAAATCAGCCAAACTCTAGCCAACATTTATGAGCATAAGGGACAATTATTATTGAACTTTTTGTCACCTCCACAACATCCTTGATGCCAATTTGTTATAATTATCTTCTTGCATGAAATCCTTATTTATGACACCGAAAAAGAAGTTTGTATTTACTTTCTAATAGAAATAAGGGGTTGATGGGGCTTGCAGGAATTCTGGGGGCATCATTGATCCTTCACCCATTACTTGTGTGACTATTTTTTTGACATATTGCAAAGAGACCTTCAGTACCTGGCTTGGGAATAACAATCACATTTACTGCCCACAACGAGAAAGAACTGTCTTAAGTATTATCAAAAAGTCTCAATAAAAAATAAGCCAAGATTTTCCTAAGGATTTCCTATGTCAAAAATACAACTTTGAAATACTCTTTCAAAAAATAAAAATGACAATAGCTGTGGCCCACCTATATCTATACAGGTATTTCTTTTGCTTACAAAGTCTGCCCTTTTAAATGTAGATAACTTGAAATATAATGCAAATAAATTTTTAAAAATTAAAAAATAAAAAAAGTGATATTACAATTAAATTGTCTGGAAAGTTCAAAAGTGGAAAGACTAGAGTTGAGCCTATGAATTAATGAAAATATGAAGAGAAAGAAGACAACTCTGAGAAAGTAAAGCATTGAGTCTTCAAGACAACTATGGGCAGTATTCTTTCTTCCATTTCCCTATTGGGAATGCAAAGAATAGGCATCTTTCAAAGGCTTTGTGCCAAGGGACAACCTCTTTGTTTTGCAGGGGGATAGGAGGCCACAGGTGGAAACTTCATGGGGATATGGGATTGTGAGCACTGTGTTTGGAGTGGTGAGTCCACAGGTGTGAATGTTCTTGGAACAGAAATCTCTCCATCTGAGAGCTGGCTCAGGTCCTTGTGCGTGAGGCCAAAGCCACTGCTCAGGAAAAAGATCCACATGCCTTTCTGGCATCATCATGCCTTTAGCTGAAAGCTGATGACATGGGATGGGGAGAAGTGTGTGGGGAGGGAGGTGGTGCTCTTTTCCTCCCTCTGTGGGATCACAAACCTTGAATTTATTACTTTAGTGAATGAACAATATGGGGATTTTCTTAGATGTGATCAGTACACACCTCTCACAAAAGGTGAGCCTTTCTTCAAAATTTCAAGATTTAAAAAGATTTAGAGTCAAATGTTAAAGAGCATGTGTTCTAAGGAAAGACACATGAGGTGACCTGACAAGGATTTTTGCTAAGGACCAAATTAATGCCTGTCAGAAAATGTGTCCTTGAGCTATATTTCAGTTAGTAAAGCTATTTGGTATAGATTGTTGATTTTCAAAAATACAGAATAGTTTAGTAACACTTCAACTTTAGTTTACATTATTTTTTATTTTCAGCATCACTTCTTTCTCTTCATCTTTTACAAATTTTTTTTTAGGTTACTGTTCTAGTCATCTCATATTCATACTGGACAATCAAAATCTGCTTAATTTGAGGTTTTTATGTTGGGTTTTCTGTAAAATACTAAAACTACAAAAGATAAGGTTATGCTTTGTAGTTAGAAATTTAAATGTCAAAGGGTTTATTTAAAATATTCTCCAAAGAGGAAATACAAATGGCTAAGAGGCACATGAAAAAATGCTTGGCATCACTAGCAATTAAGGAAATGCAAATCAAAACCACAATGAGATACCACCTTACACCAGTAAGAATGGCTCACATAAAAAAACAAAAACAAACAAACAAAAAAAAACAGGCAACAAGAAGTTCTGGTGTAGATATGGTGAGAAAGGAACACTCTTACACCCCTGATGGGACTGTAAACTGTGAAGAATCCTCAAACAAAATGAAAATGGAACTATCATTTGACCCAGCAATCTCTCTTCTGGGCATCTACCCAAAGGAGACCTCAATACTTATACAAATGGACACCTGTACTTGGATGTTTAATGAAGCACTACTTATAATTGCAAGGACATGGAAACAACCCAAATGCCCCAAAACAGAGGACTGGATGAAAAATATGTGGTATATATACACAATGGAATATTACTCATCAATTAAAAATGACAAATTGGACGATTTTATAAGTTGGATGACTTAGAAGAAATCATGTTAGCAGAAACAAGTCAGAAAGAAAAAGTCAGAAATCAATGGTTTAACCAATATATGGGATATAGAAAAAACTAACAAAAGGCGAGGTGGAAAAACCAAAAGAAGCAAACAACCAAACTAAAGTACAAAACTGGGGGATTGGGTGGAAGTGGTTAGGGTGGGGAGGTGGTAGGTAAACCCCGGGAATACAAAGATATGATTATATGTATTAATATATATACAATTTAAAATATATTTTATTTAAAATTAAAAAATAGAGTTTGGGGAAGTTGTCGGGCCCGGCGTCGCCCAGATGTGCAACCTTCTCGAGCCGCAGCCGGCCGAGAAGCTCGGCAAGATGAAGAAGTTGCGGAGAACTTTGTCCGAGAGTTTCAGCCGCATCGTTCTGAAGAAAGATGACACCACCTTTGATGAGCATTGAGAGTCTTTTTAGAGCTGATTTGAAAGGCTGAGTGAGATGAACCTCTGAGCTCCTGGACAAAATTTTGGGTTGAGAGAGGCTAATTAAAAACAAGATCTGGGGGGCGCCTGGCGAACTGCCTTGACGGCCAGCAGCCTTCACCCCAAAGCCCAGCTTGCGCGGGCTGAGCCTCACGGCAGCTGGGTCTCACCGGCGACAGGGAACCAGAAGTCCCTCGACCACCGCACCAGCAGCTGGGTGAGAGCTCCACGGAAGTCAGGTGAGGTCCCTTCCCTGACTGCCCCCTCAGGCAGCATCGGGTCGCACCCGGTTGCAAGGAAAAGGTCCTGAAACAAAGGCGCAGGTCTGCATTTTGCAACCGAAAGAAGCCTTCCAGGCCAGGTTAAAGTAGTACCGAGTGTGTTTGAACTGGGGGTGCCTGGCGAACTGCCCTGACGGACAGACAGCAGCCTCCACCCCAAACTCAAAAGCGCCGGCGCCGCTACACGGCACCGGCGCAAACTCAGAAATCAAGGATACTCACTACCAGAAGCACAGAGGTAAAGTTATCCACAACTGTATAGATTTCAACATGCCTAATACTAGAGCAATTGTCACCCAATATGTAGAGCAGATCCGAAAGGAAAACACAGGAAGGAGGAAGACCATAAATACTCAAGCAAGCCCTAAGAAAAATAAATCACCACCAAAGGATAAACAACCCAAAGAAATCAACTTGGATGACATGGAAGAAATGCTCCATATGTCAGACAAAGAATTCAGAATCAAAATGATGAAAGTACTCAAAGAAT